>JAWQFJ010000541.1:20000-47500 GCA_034096865.1 Theodoxus fluviatilis
ACCTAATGTTGCATAAAAGTGCTCACAAACGGAAACTAGAGTCAGACATGGAAGCTGGAAGTGACTCCACATGACTGTGATCCTGTGTGTGTGTGTGAGTGTGTGTGTGTATGTGTGTGTGTGTGTGTGTGTGTGTGTGTGTGTGTGTGTGTGTGTATGTGTGTGTGTGTGTGTGTGTATGTGTATGTGTATGTGTATGTGTGTGTGTGTGTGTGTGTGTGTGTGTGTGTGTGTGTGTGTGTGTGTGTGTGTGTGTGTGTGTGTGTGTGTGTGTGTGTGTGTGTGTGTGTGTGTGTGTTTGTACGCATGTGTGTGTGTGTGTGCACGCATGTGTGTGTGTGTGTGTGTGTTTGTGTGTGTGTGTGTGTGTATGTATTTGTGTGCTTGTGTTTGTGCATGTGTGTGCGTGTTAGTGTGTGTGTGTGTGTGTGAATGTGTTTGTGTGTGTGAGATGTGTATCTGTTTCAGTGTGTGTGAATGGGTATGTGGGTACGTGTGTATGTGAGTGGGCATGAGTGGGTGTGAGCTGTGTCTGCAAACATGTGTGCATGCACTCCTACATGTGTGTGTGACTGAAGGGATAATACAGGCTGGGATCATGCACCGAGACATTAGGCTTGTTCAGGAGGCGCAGCGCTGTGAAGCGCTGCACAGCGCTGCACGTGTTTCACTCCTGAACAGCAATTTTGGGGCATTATTCACTCAGCGTTGAGCAGCGCTGTGCATCACACATCCAAGGTGATTCACACGATTTTCAAAATGGCATCTTCGATCCCGCACTGGCCGTCGATGCGTAAAATAACCCTCAGAAACATCCTTTTGGGACTGGAACGGGCTTTATTTGCCCCAAGCGCTCTGTATGCGCGAGTAATGGCAAGTAAGGATGACACAGTAGGACTTTATTCATGCAGAATACATTTAAACGTGCATAAACGATGTCTGTGGCAAAGAAAACACTTTCTTAGCGTCTAGCAACACAACATGCGGCGGAGAAGATTTACCTCCCCTTTAACAAGTGAAGCGCTGCACCAAATCTGTAGGTGTTCAGTAGAGGCAAAGAGCGCTCAATTGCCAACATGAAGCGTTCATGCAGCGCTTTATACTCCTGAAGAAGCCTAAGGATGGGCAGCAAGGAGGCGAGGGGGGAGGTAACTGATGGGGGCAGACCAAGCCCACCTGGTGCTGGAGCCTCCGATGAGGATGGTGAGGAGCATGTAGGTGGTGAAGGTGAAGATTACAGCAGACACTGTTCCCTTGGGAATGGATCGGGCTGGGTCTTTCAGCTCCCCTGCAAGGGCAGACAACACTGCTATGGCAACAGACAGTATTTGTCACCAGAGGTACAGAAAGATATTGTGCCATCATCCAGACAGCAGAGCAGTCATGCAGTCAAGTGAGGATAGAAACAGAGCCAGAGTCAAATCAGGGTACATACAGACTCTCTGTCACAATCACAAACAAAGACAATAACACCTTGAATGCAAAAACAGTGTAAGATAAAGACACCAAGAGTGTTACAGACAAGAGAATTCAAAGAAACATGTCAGACTCACAAAGAGCTGGTGGATACATCATACACCAGATCAATTCATGATCCTTCACTAACATAACAATTCATTAACATGTGTATTCAACAGATGCGACCATTAAAGGAGAAAGACCACCCAGTAGATGATTGATTTTCTGTACTTTAAAAAAGGCATGAATGGCATTCGGAAGGTGACTTAATCTACAAAGTGTAACCCTATATAACCAGCACAGAGATGGAGAGGATTGCAGTAAAGGGGGAAGCGATGAAATCCGCTGTTCTTACCTGACATGTTTGCACCGTTGAGGATGCCAGTCACACTGCTGAAGAGGATGGCAAAGACAGTGGCAAAGTTCATCATGTTCATGGTGCTGTAGTCAACGACGTAATCACCTGCGAGAGGAGAAAGCAAACCAACTCTGAAAAGCCTGCTCCAGGTTTACAAGATTTCATTTAGGTATTTATTAATGATTCCTCATTTAGTACAAAGTCTTACAATACAGAAATAAGAAGTTGAAGAAGTTGAAGACAAAGAAGAAGACAACGAAGAATAAGAAGGGAAGGAGGAGGAGGAGGAGGAGGAGGAGGAGGAGGAGGAGGAGGAGGAGGAGGAGGAGGAGGAGGAGGAGGAGGAGGAATTGCTGAACCCTCCATCCCACCCACCCCACCATTCCCGCATCCCCACTCCACTCCATACATACAAACACATACAAAAGCATCTGTAGACTTCACACCAAGAAACTTGCATTTATGAAGCAGTTTCACAGCTTCCATTTACATTCACATTAGTCACACCAGTACTCATAAATGAACCTCATTTATCCTTAAACTGTTCAAAATTTTATGTCTTTTTACAGCAATATACTAAAAAATAATTGTACTAGACAGATAGAAAGTGAAAATCAACAATGTCTGGAGGCAAATTATTCATTCATTTAAATTCATTGATCAACAACTATTTCAAAGATTTAAAATAAGTACAACTCCCTGTTTCCCTTCCATACTGACCAGTAGACAAACCAGTGATATATGACCCTTTGACCTCGAAAAAAGAATTTGCATAATTATTACCCACACGTGCCAGCCTGCATCGGCCAATCCGATTGCCTAAAACCCAGCAGACAGGCCGTGGCAAGGGAGGTAACTCCCCAATGCCTTGCGCCTGCCTGTGTATATATAAGGCTGCAGGCAGCACGTCCCAACACTTTTGACAATTTTCGAAACTGTACGTTTCGCTGGTACTTTCTGCTACTGGGATTACCTCGGGGTTACGTTGTGTGACTTAAGGAGTTAGCTGTTCCTTCGCTGGGAGCTTGAGGGAAGTATTGCGGTGTGCCGCTGTTTGGCGTCTGTTTGGCGCTTGGGATTTGTTGAGTGCATGTGCTGTGTTGCTGCTGTTTTACTGTTGCTTTAGCGTGTACCGCGTTTTCAGTGCGCGTGTGGCTGGCTGGGGGTTGCTTGCAGTTATGTTTGTCTTGCGTGCGCTTTTTTCGGCGGCTGTTCGCTCTTATTTGAGGATGGTGGCGTGGCTACCGGACTCAACTTAATGGCGGGATGCGCCGCGTACGCTGTTTCGTGTGCTAGGAATGGCGTACACTTGGTGGTGGTGGCGGCGGATATGGAGGTTGAGAGACGTTCTTGTTTCTTACGAACGCGAATGCTCTTCTTGCACTCCTGCTTCGCCTCCCTTGCCTCGGTTCGGGAGGTTGCATCTCTTTGCGTCCGTTGAACGCTTGTTTGTGCGTTTGGGAATTAGGCGCTTTGCACTGACGTGCAAGCGCTAGTTCTCAGGTGCGTTTGGCGTGTCGTTGCTCGTCGTGCGAGTACATTGGCTGGTGGGTTCGCTTGTTTGGTTGTATGCGTGTTCGCTGTTGTTGCGGCGCTGTGCGCCATTCTCGGGCTTCGAGTCTGGCGCCTTGCTGTGAGCGTTAATGGCGGCCCCCTTCACGCTGCAAAAAGCGTGTTAGTCGGGTGCGCACTTCTCGCGTGGGCACAGCGGGGGCATCAAGGTCGGGGGGAGGGAGGAATTCTTGCTTCTTACGAGTGAGTGTTTCTGCTCTCTTTCCTTCTCTTGCGTTTACGCGTCGGTCGGTTTTGGCGTACTCCCGCGGTTTTTGCCTGTGTGTCAGGTGGCGCTGCAGAGTTTCGGTCTGCGCATGTGGTTGCTGCTATGCCCACCACGCGGTCTGCTTCGAACGACGGACTCTGTGGCTGGGCGTTCACTCTCTCTGCTTGTGGGTGGGGGCGGGGGGAGGGGTTTTCTGGCCGCCCCACTTCCCCTGTCCCGCGCATGTTTGTTCGCCTGGTACATTTGTGTGCTCGCGCGGTTGTTCTTTGTTAAGTTGGCGTGTCGGTGTTTATTCGGCTTGCGTCGACTTGCTTGTGTTGCTGCTTGCTTGTCTGCGCGTTTCGATGTGTAGGGGTGTTCGCTTTTCTCGGCGTCGGTGTGTTTACACCGGGTGCCTGTCATGGCGGAACTTTCCTAAGCGGGTCGTGTGCGGGATTTGGAGTCGACACGTCTGGGGCAGCGAGGTCGGGGGCTGAGGGGGGCACGCGCTCGCTACGACCGCGTGCTCTCTACTCGTCCTTCTGCTTCGTTGTCAACGCGTAGGTCTACTTCTTGTGCGGCCGTGTCTTTGCCTGTGTCGGCAGGTATAGAGGCGCACGTCTTTTGTTTCGCATGCTGCTGTTGCGGTTTCACCACGCGGGCTATTGCAACGGTCGCCTCTGTGGCTGAGTCGACGGTTGCTTTCTCTGCTGGTGGGAGTGAGCCCTCGGGTTTTCGGCTTTCGGCCTCCCTCCTCTGGTGGCTCTTCCCCGGGCCAGTGGGACAGGAGTACTCTGTTTTCTCCTCTCCCAGTGGGTCGGTTGTTTCTCGTGGGTCAGACCGCGGTGTTGTTTTGGTTTCAGTCCTCCTCTCCATGTGCCCGGCTGGTCAAGTCAGCCTGGTCAGGCTGGGACCTGCCTTGCCCGGAATTGTGGTTCCTGTCTCCTGGCTCCTGGGCAGGTGTGCGAGCAGGTCGGCTCGGACTGGTACGTATAGTGGGAAATCTGACGGAAGGTGGTCCCGCGCTCCCCACGGGTCGAGCCCTGCGGTCAGACCACCTTCCTGTCTGTTCCCCTGTGCCCCGCCCCTGTGCTCCCGTCAGGTCGAGCAGGGCGGAGCGGCATTCTGACGGAAGGCGGTCCCGCGCTCCCCACGGGTCGAGCCCTGCGGTCAGACCACCTTCCTGTCTGTTCCCCTGTGCCCCGCCCCTGTGCTCCCGTCAGGTCGAGCAGGGCGGAGCGGCATTCTGATAGAAGGCGGTCCCGCGCTCCCCACGGGTCGAGCCCTGCGGTCAGACCACGGCAGAGTGTAACTCCCGGCCATACAGCTGACACTGCTTGGTCCGGTGAGCACTCTGCCCACCTTCCTGTCTGTTCCCCTGTGCCCCGCCCCTGTGCTCCCGTCAGGTCGAGCAGGGCGGAGCGGCATTCTGATGGAAGGTGGTCCCGCGCTCCCCACGGGTCGAGCCCTGCGGTCAGACCACGGCAGAGTGTAACTTCCTGCCATGCAGCTGACACTGTTTGGTCCGGTGAGCACTCTGCCCACCTTCCTGTCTGTTCCCCTGTGCCCCACCCCTGTGCTCCTGTCAGGTCGAGCAGGGCGGAGTGGCACCCCCTTCGCGCTCCCGCAAGGTCGAGCTCTGCGATGGGGCCTAGGCAGAGCGCTGCTCCTAGCCATTCAGCTGACGCTGTTTGGTTCGGTGAGCGCTCCGCCTCCCTTTCCGTGCACTCCCCATGTGCCCGCCCCCGCGCTCCCGCCTGGTCGAGCATGGCGGAGTGGCACCCTTTCCGTGCTCCCGTAAGGTCGAGCGCGTCGGTGGGGTCGCGGCAGAGCGTGGCTCCCAGCCCTTCAGCAGGCACTGTTTGGTCTGGCGATCATGCCGCCCTCCTTTCTGTGCACTCCCTTGGGCCCCGGCCCCGCGCTTCCGGATGGTCAAGCGGGCCAGTGCGGCGCGGTCATGGGTCTGTTTTCTTCCCTGGCTCCGTGGTCGTCGACTGTGTTTCTCCCTGCGGGGAGTCGAGTCTAGACCGACCGGATCAGAGTCCAGCGAGTTGGTACACACGGTTTTCAGACCATGGTTCCAATGCGGCTGTGGAAGAGAGGTGGGACGGTGGGTCGTCCGACCAACGCTATCACTCTCTGTCTGTGGAATCTCTGACCGCTCTGGTTGAACAAGTCTGTTCGCGGATGCCTTTTTAAGATGGAGTCTGCCAGGTCAGTGCGGGCTGCAAGTGGTAGTGGATCTGTTTGTCACCCGCTTCAACGCGCGTTGGCCGTGTTACTTCTCGCCTTTCCACGGTCGACGGGCTCTCGGCCGGGTGCATTTGCTAGGTCGTGGTCGGGCATGGAAGTCTCCACTTTCCCTTCCTCGCGCCTTGTTCTTGTAGGTTGGTCCAGGTCGCCCTGGAGCGTCCTCGCATGATCCGGGTCGCGCCTTTCTGGCCTGGTGCTCCCTGGTTCCCTGTTCTGCTGGCTCTGGCAGGTGGGGAGCTTGTTGGATGTTCGGCTTGGCTTCTGTCGGACACAGGTTCCTTGGCTCATTCATTGTTTCTTTCGTTTCGTCGGATCTCTCCTCTGTGGGATGGTTCATCTGCTTCTCCGGGTTTTTTTTCTTTTTGGTTCAGGTTCGTGTCACTGGAGGCGTGTTCTTTCCAGTTGCTATCTTGGTGTTGTCCGGTGCGTGCTCTTACGGTTGTCTGGCTCGCATTCAGTCCCGTTGTCTGCAAACACGGAGACTGTTGCTGCCCCTTGCACGTAGTCATGCCGGGGTGGCTAGGACGTCCTTTTCTGGCTGGGTCGCGTTTTGATCGCTGATGCGTACAGAAGGCGTTGCTTGGTCCTCCTGCTGGTGCCTCGAGGATTTTTTGTACTCCGCACATTGCCACCTCAGTCGCGTTTGCTAAGAATGTCTCTTTGGCTCTCCTTCTGAGGGCGGCCTTTTGGCGCAGTGCCTGTTTCACACGCCACTACTGCGGATGTTCGAGTTCGTTGTCTCAACGACACGTTGGCATCAACAAGTTGGTGGTTGCGGGTTCGGCTCTTCGGGTTTGATGGTGAGGGTTTTTCTGTTTGGTCAGATGTTTATGCACAACCCACCACCCATTGCTGGGCAATCATATCACTGGTTTGTCTACTGGTCAGTATGGAAGGGAAACTTGAAGAAATTTAAAATAATTTCTATGTTTCCTGACATACTTACCAGTAGACAAATTATTGTCCCACCCACCTCCCCGTTTGTGCATTTGCTCGGGTTTTCTCAGCATTGTCAAAGTGTTGGGACGTGCTGCCTGCAGCCTTATATACACAGGCAGGCGCGAGGCATTGGGGAGTTACCTCCCTTGCCACGGCCTGTCTGCTGGGTTTTAGGCAATCGGATTGGCCGATGCAGGCTGGCACGTGTGGGAAATAATTATGCTAATTCTTTTTTCAAGGTCAAAGGGTCATATATCACTGGTTTGTCTACTGGTAAGTATGTCAGGAAACATAGAAATTAGTTTAAATGTCTTCAAATTGTCAACGGGTAGAAACTCTGACATGCAAGGTACATATTTGTACCATCTGTCTGTCTCCATAGCAAAACTGGTTGCAGGCTTTCATCCCTGCTGACTACTAGCCAGAACGGTCACCACGGCTTTGAAGTTGTCCCACAAGCTTGCTCCCCTTGCACATAGGCTGCTGGGCTTCGAGTCTCTCACCACAACAATGAACACTTTTTTCTTCTAGCATCTCCCCATCTCTTTGTCTAGGTGGGCTATAGGTGCCTGAGGCTTAGCACCACATTCAAACTAAGAATGCCCATCTGCCTAGCAAAGCAAGGCACACAACACCTGGTGGGTGCCGAGTGGCGATATAGCAAGAAAAGTCCTCTTCTGCAACTGCAGCCACCATCTGCCATTCTCCACACACACTCCTTGTTACCATGGCGACTCACTCATGAGGTTGTCCCTGAAGGTGGCAGCGCTGAGGCCAGTGTAGTATTCAGATTTGTTGAAGTATGTGTCGTTTTGGTACACTATTTTGTTGTCTGGTGGAATCTCCACAGCAATCCGCTCATTCTTGGCAAAGATGCTCACGATGACGGAAATGGTGCACACTACCACAATCTGGAAGGAGAGGCAGAGAGCTGTTATCCACCACTTTGGTAAGGATCCATCCACATGCTGTTTCCAATGGTGACCAGGTTGTTCAGAAACTATATAAAGATTTAAATTTGTGCATATATCTCTTTTTTTCTCCATCATAAATAATCCATCGCTATTCAATTACAACGGCAATGCACATACATATTCAACATGTTAACCTGAGGCAAAATGCTCCGACATCTGCTTCAACAGCAAAAGTATGCACACAGAAACTCACAAGAAAGCACACATTGAGAACATGTTGCATGAATGAAAATCATTTTTGTATCTACCACTCCTTTCACTCTGCTGAAAGATGGGCAATGCCTGGATAGTAGATTGCAGCCTGCCACACCTAGAGCATGGCTTGAAAGATCAGACAGGTGACAGGAAATGGTACTGAAGGTTAGGGTACTACTAGTGCTGCCACTAATGCCAAGTGCCAATGACATTTTCAGACTAGACAGGACATTGCTCAGCCTAAAGACAGGACAGAAAATGGTGCCACTAAACAGAACTGGCAGAGAGCTGCTGGTAGCAGCCCAGGAGAGAGGCTGTACTTTGGAAAGACAGCTGGCACACTCAGGTCGAAAGACAGATGCAGAGTCAAGATGAAACAAGGCTGGAAGAGTTGCTACAGACCAGGAGGATGATGGCAGAGGTGCGGGCAAACATGGCGCTGCCGATGAGACAGATGAGGCAGCATAAGATGAGGATAACAGTGGAGTAGAGATAACCCCACCATGGGCTATCAGCTGGCAGTCCATTGTCCCCCGACACTGCGCTCCCTGCAAAACACAGACTCCAATTACTACATGCACAGGACTGCAAACATGCTACCTTAGCATGTCAAACACAGCAATTACTACATGCACAGGACTGCAAACATGCTACCTTAGCATGTCAAACACACTCCAATTACTACATGCACAGGACTGCAAACATGCTACCTTAGCATGTCACACACACTCCAATGAGTACATGCACAGGACTGCAAACATGCTACCTTAGCATGTCACACACACTCCAATTACTACATGCACAGGACTGCAAACATGCTACCTTAGCATGTCACACACACTCCAATTACTACATGCACAGGACTGCAAACATGCTACCTTAGCATGTCACACACACTCCAATTACTACATGCACAGGACTGCAAACATGCTACCTTAGCATGTCACACACACTCCAATTACTACATGCACAGGACTGCAAACATGCTACCTTAGCATGTCACACACACTCCAATTACTACTTGCACAGGACTGCAAACATGCTACCTTAGCATGTCACACACACTCCAATTACTACATGCACAGGACTGCAAACATGCTACCTTAGCATGTCACACACACTCCAATTACTACTTGCACAGGACTGCAAACATGCTACCTTAGCATGTCACACACACTCCAATTACTACATGCACAGGACTGCAAACATGCTACCTTAGCATGTCACACACACTCCAATTACTACATGCACAGGACTGCAAACATGCTACCTTAGCATGTCACACACACTCCAATTACTACATGCACAGGACTGCAAACATGCTACCTTAGCATGTCACACACACTCCAATTACCACATGCACAGGACTGCAAACATGCTACCTTAGCATGTCACACACACTCCAATTACTACATGCACAGGACTGCAAACATGCTACCTTAGCATGGCAAACACACTCCAATTACTACATGCACAGGACTGCAAACATGCTACCCTGGTGTGTCACACACAGCCAAAGCTGCTTGATGTCCCTTCATCATCTGGGGGCCCTAGTTCCCAGGCTTTCAGGGCCTGCTCCAGAAGCTCAGAAAGGGGCAGTCTTACATGGCCACTGAAGCCCCCCAGGGCACCAGGACAGGGTCAGATCATTCCAGTTACCCTATACAACCAAGCCCAGCCCACAGGAAACAAGCTCTTCACCAAACCACATACCCAACTCCAAGGATCATCACCACATGCATGTACCAACTGAACACAGAAGTCTATATGTGACCCTCCACCACGGAATGAGACGCTTTGTCCCTGGAACCATTCGGCGCTAGCACTGGAAATAGGTACAAGGGGTGTGGGTTGTCGATTTTGAGTTTTTGGTTGTTTCTGGTTCAGTAATCCTTTATCTACAATGTCAGCGAGTTTCATTTACCAAATCTGTCTCTAAATACGTTTAAATACTTAATTTATGCAAGAGGGGTTTCAAAATAAATACTTCATTAAATATTCATAATTTAAAATGCTTGTATCTCAAAAACTACTCAACCGATTTCAATAATTTTTTTCACCATTTCGCAGCTTTTTGGATCCTTTTTGTAAGACCTGATATCACTCTATGCATTCAAAACCTTCAATCTGATTGGTTCGCTTAACTATGGACCATATGGGAGAGGGAAGGAACCAGCCAATCGGTGCGCAGCTTAGAGTGAGCCTCGAGGTGTTAGCGCTTCTGCCTTCAACGCGCCACGCTTCCGTGCCTATCGTGATTTCGACTCACTACTGCTGATTTTTCGACGGAAAACAAGCATACATGAAGGTATGTTCCCGTAAACTTGTAAATTTATAGTTTATTACTGATTTCTTGTGTCAGATTGATGTAAATCAACAGATCAAGATCACTTTCAGCGGCCACGGAGCCGATCTCAACCCACAAGTTGAATTTCGTTTACATTAATTTTGCCGAAGATGAATGTGCAGACTTGAGAGAATATTCAGCTCTCTGCTGTACATCTCGCATTGCTTGTTTGAGAAATCTTTGTATTAAATGAACAGTAATGATGAAATGACTTCAAATAGTTGGACTGGCTCTGAAACTACATATTGTATGTGATTGTTTTCAGGTCGAGGCCGCATCAACATTGCTTGTAAATAGTTTTGTATGTTTCTTTGAATAAAATACTTTGGAATCTAATAGCATCATCAGTTCCCATTGTGGCGTATAAATAGTTTAACAATCACTGTGCACCCCCACCCCCACCCCACACTTTACTACACAAACATTTTAGTGTAATTTTTGTGTTTCTTGGACCTGTGCACATTAGCACTGATTTTAAAATTATTATGAATAGGTTTTTGATCAGTAAGCCATTGTGACAATTTATCCGTGAACGTACATTTTCGTGTATTTTCTGAAACAATGTTGACAATAAACTACTTTATGTTTCAAACTGAAAATTTGTGTGTTAGTTTTTTATGTTATGTTGTATGACTGTGCCAAATTTCAAAGAAATGCATGCATGGTTGCTAAGGAAACTGTTGTGCTGAAGTTTCTAAACTTTTATTTCAATTTTTCGCAGAAACACATTTCCGAGGGTAAGTATATTTAAATACCTGTAACTCTGAGACTAATTGTCCGATTTTCAAACGGTTTTCACCATTGTGATTGCCATTTAAAATACTTTCAGACAAAGTAAAAAACTGAAAATGGCCCAGGGGGACAAAGCGACTCATTCCGTGGTGGAGGGTCACATATTTTGATCTCACTCAATGATGTAACATTTTGATCTCACTCAATGATGTAACATTTTGATCTCACTCAATGATGTAACATTTTGATCTCACTCAATGATGTAACATTTTGATCTCACTCAATGATGTAACATTTTGATCTCACTCAATGATGTAGCATTTCAGCATAATCAAACAGGTAAAAATCATACCACTGCAAAGTTTCAGCTTTCTTTGATGAAACTAGACTTCTTGTAAAGTGGAAAGTTTTTGCATGACATGTGTTATTCAAGATCAAAAGAATGACCGTTTAGAAAAAATGAATAGGATTTGTACAAAGAATGTTCAGCCATAAAATGTAAGCTTCAATTCTTATAAACAACTTTATCATTTCTAAGGCTGACTCAATTAAAAAAGCAACCATCATCCGAGATAAAATACAGTTGTGTGTCTGTATCCGACTCCTCTGGCTCACATTCACAATGGAGAAATGTCTTTTTCATACCTGGAATTTTCTTCCACCCCAATCTAAAGAGCCGATTGAAGTTTTATACCCTTGGCAGTTTATACATCAATATGGGAGGTCAATTGTCCAAAAGTGACATTTGATAACAGATAATCATCACATTATGGAGTATCATAACATCTGGGCCAAAAATTTGCTTTCATTAAGCTAAGTTCTCTCAAATTCTTTCAGAAGTGAGCAGGGAAATCAACAAGATTCACTATTCACTCTGCAAAATTGTTAACAAAGTGAAGGCTCATGCACAATGACATTTAATGGGAAAATGGCTAAGGACTTCAGAATACAAACAACAACCAACACAACGACAATCTTGAAATACTCACGAGGATCATCCTCTCCAAGCTCCGAGTATTCACTTCTTGGCCTGTCAACAAATACATCCACATGTTTCAAAGAGCATTTATCATGCCTCTCTAAAAACACTTGCAAATATTGTACTGAAGTGGAAAATATCCCACAATCTCCAAAACTGTCTCATAACATACTGAGGATCTCCAACCCATAACTATGTGACTGATCCTTACATGCAAATCTTTGTTTCATTTTCATAATCTGTATAGATACGAGTGTGAGATGCAGATTTTCAAATGCACCATCCTCATGGGTTGTGGAGTTTTTCTACTGTGGTAGTGACTGGTAATGACAACAAAGTGACTGGTGATGACAACAAAGTGACTGGTGACGACAACAAAGTGACTGATGATGACAACAAAGTGACTGGTGATGACAACAAAGTGACTGGTGATGACAACAAAGTTACTGATGATGACAACAAAGTGACTGATGATGATAACCAAGTGACTGGTGATGACAACAAAGTTACTGATGATGACAACAAAGTGACTGATGATGATAACCAAGTGACTGGTGATGACAACCAAGTTACTGATGACGACAACAAAGTGACTGATGATGATATTATAACCAAGTTACTGATGATGACAACCAAGTGACTGGTGATGACAGTGAAGTGACTGATGATGACAGTGAAGTGACTGATGATGACAACAAAGTGACTGATGATGACAATAAAATGACTGGTTATCACAACAAAGTGACTGATGATGACAAACAAGCGACTGATGATAACAAACAAGTGACTTATGATGTCAACAACGACTGCGATGACTTTCAAGCAAAAAAAAAATTCCATCATACAATTACAAAAGAAAGTTGGTTTGAGGATTTCAACATTGGTTGCAGTAATGCCAATGGAGCACACAATCAATACAGAACTAGAACAGCACTGACTTCTACGTCTACCCATCGTTTTTTCTATGAGACAATCCCCCTGTGGGTTTGGGGTAGGAATTGACTCACCACGTCTCCCTACAGGATTCATAAGCGGCGAATAATTAGGGACACCATGACTTGATTAGCTTTTACTCTAAACTGTTCTAGTAATTTTCATGCTTAATGACCTTACTTAGCCTGCAAAGGCTGATGGGCCATAAAACACTATCCATCCATCCATCAATGAGACAATCCATACCTCTTCGATATGTCACTATAAAAAATAAAAATAAAACAAAGATGTCAAAGTAGCCTAAGAACTAAACCCAAACTTGTCTGTGCAAAATCTGTGGGAGTTAAAGCAGACTACAATATCCATTTTATTTAAACTGCAGTGCACCCTCTCCCCATACATTTCAAGTTGTCCATGGCACATGAATGTTGATCCCCAAAATATCTGACTCCCACTCTGATTTCCACTTCAACATCACAAGGAAAGAAACCCACCACTCCTCAGGCTTGGGGTAGGTGGTGTGGCGCAGCGCATTGTCAGGGTCGTACTCGAAGGCCACGCCAGCCGTGGGGTTCCACTTGGCATGCTCCTTGGCAAAGCCCTTCCTGGCGTAGGCCTTGATCTTCAGCTCCTGCCCCTTGCGCAGCTTGGCAATCAGGATGTCTGTGTGAACAGGTGCAGGAGGAGCATGAGCGTCCCGTGTCCACTTCTATTCACATGCACAGCGTGGGCTTGATGGCTATGCAAATGAATATACTTCCTAGCATAAATATTGAGGAGTTAAACCCCAGAATGCCTAACTTGATGATCAGAATGTTTGAACACAGATAACTGCGATAGGTTTAAAGTTGTTTTATTCATTTGGAAAAAAGGATAATAAAGTTGACTTGAAGGTGGTAATTATCATGATAACTAACATGAACTCAAACAAGTACACCTTCAAGTTATCAATTAAATTTTTTTTTTCAAGCACATCAAGTGGCTCAACTGATGAAAAAAAGAAAGAAAAAAAGGCATAACTCACCATCCTGATCTTCATATTCACTGGCTTCTTCACGGCGCCTGGATGTCACCTGAAAAGAAAACCACAGCACATGATATTTCCTGTCTGTTAACCCATTGCTTACGCAGCTCAACCACGTGGTTGCGGTGACGCCAACACCCGTTGGCTACGCAGCTCAAATACGTGTTGCGGTCGCCGTAATGAATTTTTCCTGTCTCCGTGGCTGTTTCAAGGGAAGTAAATCCTACAGCACTTTATTCGGTAACCAATCTGTGTTTGCTGGAGTTACCTTTTCTTTAGTATAGTCCCCGTGAGAAAGCTACATTTAGTAGTATTTACGCTCACCCACCGTCGTGTTTCCGCGCTTCGACATGGCGTCACGTTGTCGGAGATTGAGCGGTGATGAAAATGACGAAGTATTAGAAGTGTGGATGGAAGAAGGGTCTGATACTGAAGATCTAGGTGGATATTGGACTTCTGAAGAAGATCTTTATGGTTCTGATGCGGAAATAGTCCCAGTCAACGAGAATGAAGCGGTGGCTGCAGCGAAGACGAAACGAATCAACTTCGGATGTCACTTCGTGACTGACACTAAGTGACAGCGAAGACGCCGTCGCAGTCAGAGAGAGAGGAAGAGATAGAATCGGGGTTTACAGTAGACACAGACATCGATTCGGATGCAGAGGATGCCGAAAACTTTCTCTACTCCTCCAATGAACTGTACCACACAAAAGATGACTATGCCAAGTAGGGCGCCTTCTTTCTCTCAGAAGGCCATTCTGAGATTTTCTTCTATTCAGACAGAGACAGATTGCAGTGAGTAAGTGTATATTCACCTCTCTGACTTGCAAAAAAAATAAATCATTTTCAAGCATTTTTTTATCCTGTAGTCAATCATTCATCAATATAGTTTGATGTGGAAATACTGATGTCAGAACTGTTGTGCAAAATCTATCTCTTGACTATTAGTACAATACATTAGGTGTTAAAAAAAAGAAAATCAAAATTGCATGTACCTGGTGTTTAAAAATAATTTTCCCCAATTTTCTTCCTGCATATTGTAACTATCCAGCACTTCAGCTAGAAAGTGCAAATGATTTTCTTTCTTGTGGTACCAACCACTAAACAGTTATTCAAAATTTGGATTTTGTGTGATTTTTTGAAAACTTAAAAAAACACTGCGTACAGAGGTAAAATTCCTAATGCTATCCCTGCGTAAGCAATGAGTTAATACACAATAGGTCATAAGCATGTAACCATTTCTCCTCTCAAGAGTGAGCAAACATTGTCAAGGCTGTCTTCTAAGTCAGAGGTATCAATCAGCAGCCAAAGAAAAGAGAAGGGAGACACACACGCACACCCCCCACCCACACGCAACCCCCACAACAACACACACACAACCCCCCCCCCCCCAACCCCCACCCACACACACACACACACCCCTCCCAACCAATAATATTTATTAAAACAACAAAACTGACAAACCCAAATGGTTGATGCCTGCAAGAAGATTGACATATTGCTGACGCTACAGAATAACGCATATTTCCATTAGTTCATTGTAAAGAAAGAAAAAGATCGCATTCCTACCACATAAATGGCAACAGCAATTGTTTATATTAATTTCATGACAATAGAATCAACAGTTTAGAATATTGACAAACTTTTATTCACAGGACCCCTGCAGGTCCCATGAGGTACAGATGGCTTAAGTCAGATTTTGATGTCTGTTTGCAGCAAATCTGACCCCTATGCAATGACCTATGACCCTGTGACTCTCCGGGTAGTCAAGGTCAGCGAGCAGACACCACCATTGTCGTTGATGACCCTGTGTCGACAAACGATCCTGAGCGCCATCTCCCTGCACCGCATCCATCAGGTCAGCTGACCATTTATGTTGGGCAGCACCAGCACGAGTGCTCGTCTCAATGAATCATGTACTCTAGTTGCAGGGTGTACTATACTACCTTTTCACCAACTTTTATGCTTCATCATCTCAGGGAGACCCTTCTTTTTGTTTAAAAATAAGAATATTATGAGAAAGTTAATTAAAATCAGGAATGTGGTAATTGAGATTTGCAACATTTTCTTTGCAGCTGAGATAAATCCTGTTTCAATTTCTGATCATGACTTGTCAGGTTCATGACCATTCTGTTGCCTGCAGGATCTGGGTACTTTCACCATCACACCAAGTCACACCTTGTACCTCTACATGTACTGCTCTTCAGGTTTACCTCCTCCAAGCATCACAACAAGCATGAAGAAGTCTCTCATGCGGTGCCTGCTGCCTTCGCACAAACTGAGATACTGGCATCAAGAACCACAGCAGCAAAGTGGTCAGACAATTCAGAATTCAACAGCAGGGTTTTGAGTTCAGTTCTTTCCAGAAGTTCCCAAACGTTTTCCTCCCTGGCCCCAGCAGGTCTCCAATGCTGCATTGACCGCTTGCTGAGAGACAGCACCAGGCATCACTGACTCCACTTGCACTCTCCTTGCACGCAGCTGGAGGCTCTGGGACTGCCGCCAACACTGCACCAGTGGGTGTCCACCCTGACCCTGGGGGATTTCCACATCCAGCTCAACAGCCTGAGTCCCCACCACCACTTCAGCCACACCTACCCTGCCACCGTCCTCTTTGACAAGAGCAAGGTTCTGCTTCGGGTCTCTCCACCAGGTATGTAGACCACAGTCATGCTTGCACACACACACACACACACACACACACATACACACACACACAGACACACAGGTATCCAGATAGAATGATTGCCTTGACACACAAACGTGTATACATATCAATAAACATCATGGACAAGATAGATGGATTAGGCAAAAAAATTATGTTAAAAAAGGGGTGTTAAAGTAACTTGACTGACCCTATTTTTCTGCCGACCCTAAACTTTTTTTGATTGTGAGGAAAAAAAGTTAAAAATTAACTTCATGCTGTCGCATCTTTTCTGCCCTACAACACTTTTAGAAAAGCATTCTCAGCACACACACACACACACACACACACACACACACACACACACACACACACACACACACACACACACACACAAAGATTCATGTTCAATCTGGCCACTTCTATTAAAAATATAGATATAAATGAAAGAAATTTATTGAGTTCGGGCCGACCTACCCACTCAGTTTCTGTGTGTGGCCATGTTACATTAACCACAACTATTATTTCTTTTGGCCTCTGCTGACGAACCCTTCACAATCTATATGCTCATGTATGTCTGTGTGTCCAAAGCTAATGGACCTGTATGCTTTCAATTTGGTGCCTGTATTAGTCAACGGCAGCACATAATTATATGTATGATAGTATTAATGGATGCCCAAGTATTATTAGCATTTTCCTTCTTGTTAATTTTGAACAAGACTGATGCATAACCAGTAATATGCTGCACAAAAACAGATTCCTCGTAGTCTTAGGCAGAACTGGGAATGTTGTTCATCTGGTACATACTCAAAAGTAGATCCGTAGTACAATTGAAAAGCATCCATCAAATAAACCACTTGATAATTCCGCTGCCATCTTGGAAATGGCACATGTGCAGTACGCACTGACCCGTTCCACGTGTAAACAAAGGATCTCTGTGTGTAAATGAGTACATACTTGGTGAAAATTTACAATGCACCTACCTCTCTGTGTGACTGCGTTTATGTTGGTTCAACCTCTATGACATGGCAAAGCAAAACTAAAGTGTTTACAGAAACTCCCCTTCCATCATTCTAAAATATAAAGATCTCATAATGATTGTACTCTGAGACAGACAGCGCTAGATGTGCGATCTCAGCGACCTGACCCGTGCAGTTGCGATTGTGGATTACTAGGTCACTCAAGGAGCTTGAAACCATAATGGAGTTAAAGTGAACTGTTGATGTGGTCCATCTCTGATGTTTGAAGTTTGAAGAAGTACATTTAACATGCACTGAATGGACTACCGAATACAAGTTCACAGTCGGCTTAGTCAATTGCGGCCAGTGATGTCATAAGGACATTTTTGAGATCAAAAATATTATAAGGGAAGTCTGCAGTTGGCTATTATTGGTCGACTGCAACCAGTTATGTCATTAGATTAGAACATTTCTGAATTTGAGACGAAGACATCATGAAGAAAGTCAGGCCAGTGCTGTTTTCTCGATTGCAACTGTTAGAGAATGGCATAGTTTACATGTAGATTAGCAACAGCTAATGACAATCAAGAACTACGATCACATGGTACTGCTATGTAACATCATGTAACACTGGAACTCTCAAGTGGTCTATTCCACTCCTTCATTCACAGCCAAGGTGCACGACCCCCACCATCCCTGCCAGCTGGGCTCCTTCCAGCACCAGCAGACCACGGTGTGCATCTACCGCGCTGTCCCCACACTGCGGGACCTCATCTTTGACAACTGGCAGGGGGTGACCACCATCTCCGAGCACCAGGTGTGGCGTGTTCTCCGAGGAATCTGCCAGAGTGTGCTACAGCAGCCCGCGCCCCCCATCTGCCGCCTCACCCCCTCCAGCGTGCTGCTTCTAGAGGATGGACAGGTCTATGTGGACCTCATTGAGGCTGGCTGTGGGAAGGTGAGATGGTCATCTCCACCTGCTGCTGTGTTGGCGTCCTTTTGGAAGTGAGTGTAGTGCGTTTATGTGTGTGTGTGTGTGTGTGTGTGTGTGTGAGTGTGTGAGTGTGCAGTGTGTGTGTGTGTGTACGTGTGTAAATGAGAGAGATAGAGTGAGAGAGTGAGAGAGAGACACAGAGAGAGAGACACACGCACTGAGAGAGAGAGACAGAGAGAGAGAGAAAGTGTGTGTGTGTGTGTTTGAGAGAACGTGTATATGTGTGTGTGTGTGAGTATGTATGCGTGTGTGTGCACTGTATGAGTATATGTGTGCTTACATATGTGTATGTGTGAGCATATAAATGTGTATGTGAGTGCTTGTGTGCGTGCATATGTGTGAGTATCACCTCCCTCCACACTCACTCACACAATTCTCAAATTCTTTCTTCTTTGGGCGTCAATCGTGGAGGGCGGGATAATTAATTCACTCACTCTCTCTCACGCTCGCATGACGTGACACATTATTCATAAAAGATTTTCTTAAATCCGACTGAATCATGCAAAAAATCATATTCAAGGCAATATGAATGAAAATGTCAATCAATCCAAACAGTCTACTCTCTGACTGAAAAGTACTAAGTAGAGGATTAATTTCACTGACCCAAAACCAAAGATGACCCAAGAGTTACTCACAAGTTCACGCAGATGGGCGATGACACTGCTAGAGCTTTCCAACGATTAAAATTCTGCCCAAAATGATGTCCACTCAGAAATGGGCATTCACAAGCACACACACTCTTTCTCAAGGCTACACCTCGAAAGGAGTGGATCAAAAAGGCCATAGACACTTGTGGGTTCCCCCACACACATGATGTACACGTGCGGACACAGGTTTGAACACCAGCCAGCGTTCAGAACCGAACGACAAAACTTTCATTTGGCGAGACGGCGTCATAATCCAACAAAGCTGGACCTTCATTCGTAGAGGACCCTGTTCTTCTTAATACAACCTTTCAGATGGTCGGGGGAGGATTAGACTTTTAACGTGTTTCATCTCAACACGGAGCTGCTCGAAAATATGTCTGCTCATAACGATATTCTCATAGTTAACTGAATTACATCTTTCCAGTGTCTTCGACTCAAGAGTTATTCACAGCGCATGCGCCACCACCTCCCGTCAATCAAATCATTGTTGCTTCACTGATAATTTTAAAAAACAGCCAGTTCAAACCGGTCTCAGAGTGCAAAGCTCAGCTTGTTCCCGCCAAAACAACACAGAAAATGGAACAAAGGTCGAACCGTAACAGTGAGTGTGCATGTGCATGCATATGTGTGTGCATACATGTGCATGAGTGTGTGCATACATGTGCATGAGTGCTTGCATACATGTGCATGAGTGCATACATGTGCATGCGCATGTGTGTGTGCATACATGTGCATGAGAGTGTGTGTGTGTGTGTGTGTGTGTGTGTGTGTGTGCATACATGTATGATGTACATGTGAGTGTTTTGCCCTCATTGCCACAGGCTCTGCACATCTGAGCTTGGGTTGCAGTCTCATCTTCATCATATGTCTTTGAATGAATCAGAGACATATTTTCTTCTGTATCCATCTGCTTCAGAACCTAAAATTCCCCTTAAATAACTAATCCAGCTTCTGCACACATGCAGCACATGTATGCCAACACATTCCATGTGAACTCCTAATTCAAACCAGACAAAAAAATCAGAATGTCAAACAAACATAACTGCTACACCTGACCAGAGTACGATTGTTGAGTCCATGGTGACATATTTTGTTCCATGCCAAGCCTTGGATTTCCTTTTCAGGGAGAGAACAGCATACTGAATCTGATCTACCCCTACCCCATGGTGGTGTATGATGCACCAGAGAACATCACTCACATGGGAGCAGGCAACAAGGCCTTCATCTGGTCCATAGGCTGCATTCTTTCAGAAATGCTCTCCGTAGAGCCCGCCTACAGGGACATCATGGGCACGGATCCCTTCCAGGTACTCGCCACCGCATGGGCCACCTGCCCCCCAACTACGCCATTGTCTCCAGCGCAGCCCGACATAGCTCAGTTCAGAAACATGTTACACCATCTTTATCACTGAATCCATCACTGCATTTGCTTTGCCCTTGGCTTCCTGCAGTGCACTGACCTTTTACAGAGAAAGGAACCCTTGCATCATCCATCATCTTCATCATCCATCATCTTCATCTGCAACTTCATCTCTGTGTTCATACAGAACTGTACATAGAAAAAAAAGTATGCCCAAGAAGTTAGGGATTGCTACTGTCATTTACTGTACACCTAGCAGAGGTACCCTGTCTTCAACTCAGGTGTAATATGGTTACTTAACCCATTGATGCCGAAGTTTTCTCTGGTCCTGTATTCCCTTAGCGCTGCTCGGTCACTGTAGTGCCGAAACCAAATACCCCCTTCCACCCGGCCAGTCACTGTAGTGCCCTGCATGGGTCTGGCCTCAGAATCCTTATTTATCACAGAGCCTGGCCCTGACCGTGAGAACCTGTCCCTCCTTCCCAAGATACAGAACATGCTGACACATGCATTTACACATCTGGTCTCAGAAATACCCTAGGTTTTCCCTCTTATTCGAGATGGCGACTCAGGAGGAAGGAGAAATCTAAACATATTCCGGCAGTAGGGGATCCCAGTACACACGAAACTCTGGCTGCACAGGGAGTGTAGGGTTTCAGCACTACAGGGACCAGCCGGCGCCAAGGGGTTAATGGTATTACAAGTTATTGCAAACGGCTGCTTGTTGCTCCTCCATCACTTGGCTGCGGGCCTCTCGAGTCTGAAGTCAGGCAGAATCAAGTCTGATCTCTTGGTGCTCCTCCATCTCTTGTGCCCTCTTCTGGCGCTTCTGTTGAGCATGTGCAGAGTGGACTTAGTTCTCTTCTGTGGCAGTGTGTATTGAACATTTGCTCAAAGATTATAGGTTACACAAAGATAGTTCATGCCGAGCTTTTGCTCTTTGAAGTTACAAGCAGCTAAAATTGCAGCGCCCCAAGCGGCTAGCACTATGGGAGATGCTTCTGCGCATGTCCGTGAGCCTATAGTCCGTTTCAACATTGCACATTTAAAATGGTGGACATAGTCTCGCTTCGCGCAGAAAAAGCTGAATTTGGGGACACTAGAAACCCCATCCAAAGAAAATGTAAACCATGAACAGCATTAATTTATCAAAGCTGTATGTTGAATGCATCAAAAGGTATTGAAAGCTCCTACTTTTTAACAATCGAAATGCAGGTCACTCGCAGAACCACGTGTGCACGGGTCGTGATCGCAACGTTTGGTGACCCTGTTCTCTCTGTGTTAAAAATTATTATTCTTCAAATCGGTCAAATAGTGACGTCACTCGTTCTTCAACCTTGGTAGTTGATGACGTTATCGGAAATTTTAGAATTAGGTCCATCGCACATCTGTTGCTAGGCCAAAATTCTAGTGACAATTTACTTGAACGAAATTCTTTCTGTTTACTTCTGAAAAGTTAGTGTGAATGTGTTTTGTGGTTCTGTGTTTACTAGGAGTCGTCTCCAGTTATACGGCTCCTGTATAGTTCTGAGTTGCTAAGGGACTAGCTTTAATCTTCTTCCATCAGGAGATAACTTTGCTGTGTTTAGGGTCTATTCTTTGGAAAAATCTTTGCCCTTGTTTAAATAGGTTAGCATAGGTTTCAGCCCCAGCACCATCCTCACTAATGACACAATTACTCCCTTGTCTCTTTTCTAACCAGACTCCTCTGCCATCTTTGTCACAGCTGTACATAGAGCTGGTGCAGGGACGCCTGCCCGCCAAGTCGGGGGCCAGCTCGGCATTGCTGCACCAGACGGTGGTCAAGTGTCTGCAGCTGCGTGCCTCGCTGCGACCCAGTTTGGAGGAGCTCCTTCATCTGGCCACAGTCAGCCTGGAGCCTGACCACCAGCACCCCAACCCTGACAAGCTCAGCTGGCTGGGAACCAAGAGGACCATGGATGGACAGACGGCTGATCCTGACAAGCAGGACTGCCTGGATGAAATGTATCCTTTTGAGCCCTATGACGATGACATGAACCTGTGGGCAGGGCTGACCTATGGCGGTATTCCCTTGTTTAAAACCAGGGAGCTGAGTGAGCTGGGAGAGGGCAGCCAAATGGCAGCGTCGGAAAGTAAGGGAGAGCTCTAATCTGAAAACTGACTGGCCCAACGGAGGATTCTTCCACCAGGGATGTGTGTGTGAATGGAGTCCTC
Organism: Theodoxus fluviatilis; assembly: GCA_034096865.1. Classification (NCBI taxonomy): domain Eukaryota; kingdom Metazoa; phylum Mollusca; class Gastropoda; order Cycloneritida; family Neritidae; genus Theodoxus; species Theodoxus fluviatilis. The sequence continues at coordinate 42,752 of JAWQFJ010000541.1, forward strand.
ACAGAGATTGGTGCAGCTGACTGGTAGTGCATTTGGTGACTATTCAAGCAAAGTGCCTTGTCCTCTCCCAAGGAAAATCATGAGAACAAAACCAAACAAAGCAAACAAATTGCAAGCAAAGCAATTAATGGGGGGGAGGAAAAACCTTTTTCATTGATCAAAACAAATGGGGGATACCCAACTGTGACAAAGATCTTTTCAAACCTTTCTTTCTCAGCACGTCAACTGGGAAAGTTTCTTTTTGATAACTTTAGAGTGAATTTTTTTCATAACTGTTCAATTTGGAATATTTTTAGTTTGAAATAGTTTCTACTGCAGAAAGTTATTAGTTGTAAAAAAGGCTTAGCAAGTTTTGTTCTTGAGTATACAGAATCAAGAAACGAGGAAAATCTATATCCTCTCTTGAGAATACATGGTCAAAACTGTCTTCCCCCAGACATCTTTGAAATGTTATGTCATTGTTTCACATGCAGAAGAAATGAACCATACATATGGTACTAATGTAGATGATTCACTCAGAAAAATAAAACCTTTGCTAATTTCTAGTTGTGCGTGGTTGTTTTGTTGTTGTTTTTTTTCTTCCCTTCACCTCCCACTCAACCACTTGGGTTTGACATTTCCAAGAGACAGAAGATGAAAAGATACAAAATACTTATTGAAGGACAAGCTGGCCTCATAAACTTCCTGCAACACCTTCTGTTCCAAGATTCAGCAAGTTTCATGAGTCTCTTGAAAGAGTTGAGGCATTTTTGCATGATGAGCAGCAAAATCAGACAGCCCAACCAAGCCACTATGTAGGAGATTTACCCCTCACTGAGTGCTCATGTTGCAAGGCAAACGCGCACACGCACACAAACACACCATCGCAACTTCTACAACAACAAAAAGAAAGAAAAAAAACAGTCAAAAGAAAAATTAAAAACTTCAAAATAAACTGGAGGGAAAGGGAGGTAACTCACAGGGACCACTTTGGGGTTGGAGGGAATAAGGTCGGCACTGGTGACACTACGAGTCTGGTCATCCAGACACTTCACGTCCAGGGTGAACTCCACAGCACAGTCCTGACAGAACTCCTCGCAGTTGCAGTCCTGTCAACCACAGCAGCAAAGTCTCAGACTGAGGCAATGGAATGGTCAGGCCAGGCACTCTCTGTTCTGCTTTGGAAGTGTCTGAAGGTGATCGTTCACACACTCAAACTTAGCCACATCTCTCTCTCTCTCTCTCTCTCTGTAGTGCCCTACACTTCTGCCAATTTCTAACTATGAAACAAACACTGCATGAATTGAATATCTTAAGGATTTTTATCATTACTTTTCACAGATAAATTGGATAGATGAGGCTTTCATGTATCTGCCTTTGTAGGTTACATAAGGTACACAATAATATGTGGTTTCCATGTTCCTAACTTAAATGAAAGGGAAATGTGAACATTTTCTTCTTCTTTTTCTTCTCTTCCTCCTCCCCCTGCTCCTGCTCCTCCTCCTCCTCCTCCTCGTCGTCGTACTCCTTCTTTATTATCAAAGCTGACTTACTCTTGAATACTGCATCTTGTCAACAATCTCATCGCTGGTAAGGGGAATGAGACCTAGGCGGTGGGCGATGAACTCGTCAAACAAGACTGTGGAGTTTGCCTCAATCTGCACCCAGTCAATGGCTGTGCAAAGATAATGTTGATCAATGCAGGACATGATCAAGTTCTCCACAATACAGGAACAATGGGCATTTACAAACTTACGTACAGCATAATCTAACACTAACACTCTCTGACAACCGCACTTATCCACGAAACAACTACTGCCATGAGGGGAATTGTAATTTGATCAAGTGTGAACACACAAAACCACACACGTGCAAATGCACACGGTGACTAACCACCCAATTTCATTCACCTGATTTGCTATAACTCTTATCATGATGTCAACAAAAAGGAAATCACGTGAAACATTTTCTTCCAGCTGAAGAGGCCACTAGAGTAAAATGTACACAACCTTCATAATCATATGTGTTCATATGGTAACGACAGTAACAACAGCTTTCATAAGTGAACTTCAGGGAGGCACTCCATCTTATGATTATGATATCTTATGATAATTCAGTGGTATAGTGATGGAGAAAGCTTGTTGACTATCTAGACAGGTAGACGCAGCATTAATGATTAATCAAAGTACAGCATGACATGTGCTCTATAGAATGACTCCCCCTCCGCTGAGACACCACTGTTCAATCACTAGGAGGAGGTGGCCTGGGTCTCTCCATTTCTAATGGCATGCCACTGCAAAGACAAACCCTCATTCTAATGTGAGGCATTTACTCACCAATGGTGGGAACTTCAGCATGGCAGACTCTTCGAATAGCATTTGCCACACTGAAACAGAGAACAAGCATTTGTAAAAACTAGCATCAAGGAATAAAACATGGTAATTGATGTCCCACTGCAATCTCTCTCTCTCTCTCTCTCTCTCTCTCTCTCTCTCTCTCTCTCTGAAGGCATATACAATAAAGTTTTTCGTCCGTTTGTTCTCTCTCTCACAAGCGTGTGTGCGTGCACACAGGCACACACACACACACACACACACACAACCTGCTGAAAGCATGCCATGAGCATGTGCAAATGTATAGATGAATTATAATGACCATCTGACTTTATGGCAGGAAAATCAATCCTTCAATCATCACATAAACCAAGGGGGCAAGTGATTTTAGCCTGGCCTTTAAATCATTACATCCTTGAAACCTTTACAATGTCTTCCCTGGGGGGAAAATAGTTGTGGTTACAGTTACCCAAACATTCCTATTTTTTTCTGCTGAACCCAAATTTTTTTTTCCGACTATGCAAAAAAAAGAGGAAGGAATGAAATAAACTAATTCAGTAATTGATGGTAAACAATGAACTGCTTGCTGACCCATTTTCTCTATCCTATGGGCACTCAGGGAATCCACTATTTAGTTCCAGTAAGAGTTTTCAGAGAGAGAATGTTTGGTTTAAGTTCAATCTGGCCTCTTCTAATGAGAAGAACCGTTCAGGCAGATTTACCGAGCCTTTTTTTTTTGTTTTTGTTTTGGGGGGGGGGGGGGGGGGGGGGGGGGCTATGCAATGAATGGGGGGGGGGGGGGGGGGGTACTACAAATATCCTTGCAATTGAGCACGAATCCAAGTTTATTGATCATTATTCATTCATATCTCCGTCTCCACTTCGTCAAATGTTTATTCTCTCCGCTCTTCACTTCTGTGGTCGAATGACTAACAGTAACACTTGCTTTTACGTTAAACCATTTTGCCTTCGACTCAAACTAAAGGAACATGAATTTTTTAAAGTAATATAAATGCATCAGACTAACAAGATTAATTACGGACGCAACTACAGATAGATCATGAGATACTTTGTACAGCTAATCACAGGCAAGATTAATCATGAATACTCTTTCAAGTCTTTGTTTTTGTTCATTCGTTAGATTTATAAGTAGTAAACATTTCAAGCTTTACCTCAAATCCGTATCCTCCAGCACAAACTTGATGTTTTCGGCCGTCAGATCCGTGATTGTCACCGTGGGCTGATTAGCATACGGCATGGTGGTAGGCTTAATTAACTGAACGTTTTTCACAAATCAAATGGCACAACGCACACCTCTCGCTTTTGGCACTCCGGAAGTCGTCCATACAATAGCGGAAGTATTGTAAAATAATTGGCAGACAAAAGAGAGAAAAGTTACAGAAATATAGTAAACACAAAGATTTTATTGAAAATTAATGACATATTAAAAATGTGCACTGGAGTTTTTCTATTTGAATTATCAAGGTAGATTTGAATGAAATGCTTTTCATGTTGTGGTTTTCGAAGGAACCGTTTCTCGCTCCCTCCTAAAGGGAAGTCACTCTTAACGACATTACTCTTGGCCAATTTTCTGACCGTGACACAATGTCGTCCTTTTCAGATGCAAACTTTGTCAAAAAGCTTGCGGAATTGAACAACACTCAACAAAGCATCCAGACTTTGTCATTATGGCTGATCCATCATCGAAAGCATTCAAAGACGATTGTCCAGGTTTGGCACAGGGAGCTTGCGAAAGGTAAAGTGTTTGCAAATTCCGGCATATGTTTTGATATGTTCACATTTGTTTGTAATTATGGGGTTTCACCGTTCTTGATAGTGGAATCGTGAATTTTACGTTAAGTGAGTTTTCCGAGGACTTTGCCCCTCTGTTTGTACAATCCTTCTACAAATGTGTGTGTGTGTGTGTGTTTATGTATGTATGTGTGCGCGCTCGCGCGCGCGCGCGTGTGTGTGTGCATGTCTGTGTGTGTGTGTGTGTGTGTGTGCTTGTCTCTCTATCTGTGTGTGTGTGTGTGTGTGTGTGTGTGTGTATGTGTGTGTATGTGACACGTGTGTGTTTGTGCACGCACGCATGAGAGAGAGAGAGAGAGAGAGAGAGAGAGAGAGAGAGAGAGAGAGAGAGAGAGATTGCATTAGATACTGCCACATGCATGGTTTAATGTCCTGTGACAAAGAATTCTTCACACACACACACACACACACACACACACACACACACACACACACACACACACACACACACACGTACGGAGGCATGTGCACATGTATACATGCACACACACGCACACACATGCACACACACACATACACACACATACACTTGCTTACATATGCACGCTCACACACACACACACACACACAGACATGCTGACACAAATACGTGCAAACAAACATGCACATGGAGCTGCACGCATGC
>JAWQFJ010000541.1:52500-55913 GCA_034096865.1 Theodoxus fluviatilis
ATCCATGTGAAAATTTGATACTTTAAATTTTTTTGTGGAGGAGTGATCTCTCCCTTATCCTGTACTATCTATAACATTTTAAATTCATTTCCCTTATCTTTGGTGAGCATCTTCAGTGATTGTTGAACCAGGAATTCCTGTGTTTGTCAGGTCTGATAAACAATAGTGGGTAATTTGAGGCAGGCATTCCAAAACTATGGATTATGCAATCCAAAGCAATCCACAGCAATCCACAGCAATCCAAAGCAATCCACAGCAATCCAAAGCAATCCACAGCAATCCACAGCAATCCACAGCAATCCAAAGCAATCCACAGCAATCCACAGCAATCCACAGCAATCCACAGCAATCCACAGCAATCCACAGCAATCCACAGCAATCCAAAGCAATCCACAGCAATCCAAAGCAATCCACAGCAATCCAAAGCAATCCACAGCAATCCAAAGCAATCCACAGCAATCCAAAGCAATCCACAGCAATCCAAAGCAATCCACAGCAATCCAAAGCAATCCACAGCAATCCACAGCAATCCAAAGCAATCCACAGCAATCCACAGCAATCCACAGCAATCCACAGCAATCCAAAGCAATCCACAGCAATCCAAGCAATCCACAGCAATCCACAGCAATCCACAGCAATCCACAGCAATCCACAGCAATCCACAGCAATCCACAGCAATCCATAGCATTCCACCGCAATCCAAAGCATTTCATAGCATTCCAAAGCAATCCACAGCAATCCAAAGCAATCCACAGCAATCCAAAGCAATCCACAGCAATCCAAAGCAATCCACAGCAATCCACAGCAATCCAAAGCAATCCAAAGCAATCCACAGCAATCCAAAGCAATCCACAGCAATCCAAAGCAATCCACAGCAATCCAAAGCAATCCACAGCAATCCAAAGCAATCCACAGCAATCCAAAGCAATCCACAGCAATCCAAAGCAATCCAAAGCAATCCACAGCAATCCAAAGCAATCCACAGCATTCCAAAGCAATCCACAGCAATCCAAAGCAATCCACCGCAATCCAAAGCATTTCATAGCAATCCAAAGCAATCCTAAAGGCTTTTCTAGTCTTTTTTTAAAAGCAATCACGGTAATCACATGTGACATTCAATCAGTCGGCTCCCATGATAAATCCTTGTCCAAAACCGGACAGTCAGCTCCCATGATAAATCCTTGTCCAAAACCAGACAGTCAGCTCCCATGATAAATCCTTTTCCAAAACCAGACAGTCAGCTCCCATGATAAATCCTTGTCCAAAACCAGACAGTCAGCTCCCCTTATAAATCCTTGTCCAAAACCAGACAGTCAGCTCCCATGATAAATCCTTGTCCAAAACCAGACAGTCAGCTCCCATGATAAATCCTTTTCCAAAACCGGACAGTCAGCTTCCATTATAAATCCTTGTCCAAAACCGGACAGTCAGCTCCCATGATAAATCCTTTTCCAAAACCGGACAGCCAGCACCCATTATAAATCCTTGTCCAAAACCGGACAGTCAGCTCCCATTATAAATCCTTGTCCAAAACCGGACACTACCTGCTTTTTCATTCCAAATTTGATACGGCCTCCTGTATGATTGCAGTGATCACTGGAATTGGAAATGCCCTCCGCACTGCATATCCATAGCATGGGAAAGCCCACTCTGACCAATGTGATTCAGTGTGCAGCACAAGCAGTACCTTAGTGCAGCACAAGCAGTACCTTGGTGCAGCACAAGCAGTACCTTAGTGCAGCACAAGCAGTACCTTAGTGCAGCACAAGCAGTACCTTAGTGCAGCACAAGCAGTACCTTAGTGCAGCACAAGCAGTACCTTAGTGCAGCACAAGCAGTACCTTAGTGCAGCACAAGCAGTACCTTGGTGCAGCACAAGCAGTACCTTAGTGCAGCACAAGCAGTGCCTTAGTGCAGCACAAGCAGTACCTTAGTGCAGCACAAGCAGTGCCTTAGTGCAGCACATGCAGTGCCTTAGTGCAGCACAAGCAGTACCTTAGTGCAGCACAAGCAGTACCTTAGTGCAGCACAAGCAGTACCTTAGTGCAGCACAAGCAGTACCTTAGTGCAGCACAAGCAGTACCTTAGTGCAGCACAAGCAGTACCTTAGTGCAGCACAAGCAGTACCTTAGTGCAGCACAAGCAGTACCTTAGTGCAGCACAAGCAGTACCTTAGTGCAGCACAAGCAGTACCTTAGTGCAGCACAAGCAGTACCTTAGTGCAGCACAAGCAGTACCTTAGTGCAGCACAAGCAGTACCTTAGTGCAGCACAAGCAGTGCCTTAGTGCAGCACAAGCAGTGCCTTAGTGCAGCACAAGCAGTACCTTAGTGCAGCACAAGCAGTGCCTTAGTGCAGCACAAGCAGTGCCTTAGTGCAGCACAAGCAGTACCTTAGTGCAGCACAAGCAGTACCTTAGTGCAGCACAAGCAGTACCTTAGTGCAGCACAAGCAGTACCTTAGTGCAGCACAAGCAGTACCTTAGTGCAGCACAAGCAGTGCCTTAGTGCAGCACAAGCAGTACCTTAGTGCAGCACAAGCAGTGCCTTAGTGCAGCACAAGCAGTGTCTTAGTGCAGCACAAGCAGTACCTTAGTGCAGCACAAGCAGTGCCTTAGTGCAGCACAAGCAGTGCCTTAGTGCAGCACAAGCACAACACAAGCAGTACCTTAGTGCAGCACAAGCACAGCACAAGCAGTACCTTAGTGCAGCACAAGCAGTGCCTTAGTGCAGCACAAGCAGTGCCTTAGTGCAGCACAAGCAGTACCTTAGTGCAGCACAAGCAGTACCATAGTGCAGCACAAGCAGTACCTTAGTGCAGCACAAGCAGTACCTTAGTGCAGCACAAGCAGTACCTTAGTGCAGCACAAGCAGTATCTTAGTGCAGCACAAGCAGTACCTTAGAATCAAAGACAACATGTAGGGCGATTAAAATGATTGTAATGAAGATGACCATGTTGACATTGATGGTTATAATGTTGCTGCTGATGCTGCTGCTGACTGTGATGATGATGATGATGATGATGATGATGATGATGATGATGATGATGATGATGATGACAATGACAATGATGAAGTCAATGTCGATGTTGACAATGAAAAAGGTGACGTTGATATTGAAAACAATGACAACAACAATGATGATGATGATGATGATGATGATGATGATGATGATGACAATGACTAATAGAAGAATGATACTCGATATGCAGCTGAATCCCCTTTCCTCTGCCAGCAACAGCTTCTATCAGCCCTGCGGAGGGGGCAGCCCCCAAGCGGCGGCGCCACGAGCAGTTCCCCAGTCTGCAGGAGGAGATAGAGGCCATGGGGGACATTCCACCTGAGGAGGCTGACGTGAGTTCCATGCGCAGCATCTGTACTGTCACAGCGGCCATTGTCGGGAGGGATGACAATG
>JAWQFJ010000541.1:55923-68423 GCA_034096865.1 Theodoxus fluviatilis
GGCCTGCAGCCTCCACACCACTTCAGTAGACAGGACAAGGTCTTCCTCCACCACCTGCAGGCTGCAAGCTCCACACTACTGCACACAGTCCTCCAGATTAACCCTGTGTCAGCCTCTACACTCAGCATGACACAAAGAGAAACTGGTTTGAAACAGGTTAAAGCGAGTGATTTCATCAAAGGCATATCATCACAGATCTTTGTTCCAATGTTGGATCATTCATGTCTCTTCATACAGTTAAGTCCTTGAAGAAAAGAGGAAGTTTTGATTACAACACTTCGTAGAAAAAACGACTTATGTCCACATTTTACAAAATGGAGACTTCCAGTTGCAAATGTCTTGACTAATGAAATGATACACAGTGATGCAAAAATACTGCTTGCTGTCTGATTACACACCATCTTTTTCCCAATGATGGTGCCTATAACAGGTCTACCAGTCTGTGTAGGCTGTATAAGGCCATGTTCAGTTTATTCATTTTAAAAAGCCATCCAAACTACAGCAGTGTCATCATGGTCACCATCACACTACAAACAACACGCACAGGAAAAGCACAACAGTGCTGAGATGAATCGGAACTTCCTGAGTGAGAGTTTTCAAACTTCCACTGTATCATGCAGGAAGCTGGAGCACAACATACATTGTCTTGCCTCCACTCTTGTGTGTGTGTGTGTGTGTGTGTGTGTGTGTGTGTGTGTGTGTGTTGTGTGTGTGTGTGTGTGTGTGTGTGTGTGTGTGTGTGTGTGTGTGTGTGTGTGTGTGTGTGTGTGTGTATGTGTGTGTGTAGGTGTGTGTGTGTGTGTGTGTGTGTGTGTGTGTGTGTGTGTGTGTGTGTGTGTGTGTGTGCATGGGTGTGTATCTGCCTCCACCCACCGACCCCCCCCCCCCTCTCTCTCTCTCTCTCTCTCTCTCTCTCTCTCTCTCTCTCTCTCTCTCTCTCTCTCTCTCTCTCTCTCTCTCTCTCTCCCACCCACTCACCAACACCCTGCAGAACTCCAGTTTATCAACCACAGTCTAGGGGAGGCAACTCCTTCAGAAGTCTTGACAGGAACAAGTGCCAACAATAAAAGCAGGTCAGCATATACTCCAGTCATTTAACCCTCTTCACCCCGGAAGTCCTGCTTCGTCCCCCAAAATGGCCGTGCACATGTGACAGGGATTTGGGAAGGGAATTGGGGTTGAGGGCCTGTATACTTTATTAGATTTGTGGCTATTCTTGTTTTTTTTTGTTTTTGTTTTTTCCATTGTCTGAGCTTCACAAGAAAGGTTAATATTTTCTGTGTGAGAGAAACATGTTGTCCACCATGACCTTCCTGAATGAGGTTCTGTGTCCTAGACCATATTGATAAAAATGGATTGTGGTTAAGGGGAGATTTGTAAAATTCTTTTCCCATTTGCATGAGATTTAGAGTGTAGCTGTGCAGTAGATAAGATGTCAGGGGATTTGGGAATGAAATTGGGTTTGAGGGTCTGCTTGTTTTCATAGATTCTGAGCTATTTTAGTATTTTAACCTTGCTATGCTCTTTATTTAAGCCTCACAGGAAAGATGATCATTTTCTATGAGAGAAATATGTTATCAAGAGTAAAAAAAATAAAAATTGTATGTGAAAAAAGGTTTTCATAATTTAATGTTTATTTCAGGTTTCTGTTAAATTTCACAAGGTTGCCTCCTATTATGTGGGATGAAGAGAGTCAATAATACATGTCTAATTGTAATCAAGTAAAAACAAATCCACAACAACCTACCCATAAGGTTGCAGCAGCAGCCACAGGTGTGGTCACTTTCTCCTTCAGGTCAGCAGCAGTCCTCTCCAAGTCAGCACTTGCCTTGGTCAACTGAGAGGCCAAACTCAGGGAGACCAGCCTCCTCCCATAGTCTGCTGCAGACTGGGTGGCAGCCTGCAGAGACTTGAAGGAGGACAGTTGTTCTTCCAGGCGGAGTTGCTCACTCTTCACCTGCCGTACACAAAACATGTGCCAAATTTAGGGACAGTGTTCTACCTTCATGTGTGGTGCAAGACTTTGTGTAAACGGACTCATGAAAGTACTGTATTGATTTTAGAATGTGAGTACTGCACAGTCATGTTTTACATTTCCATGTAAGAAGAATTAAAAAGACAGTAAAACAAGTTCTTGTATGAAGGACTGTGTCCTAGACCATATGGATCAGCATTGACTGTGTTCAAGGGGGAGACAGCTCAGACTTTATTCTTGTCTCATTTGCATGAGATTTAGAGTGTAGGTTTGCTGTAGATAAGATGTCAGAGAGACTTGGGAAGGGAATTGGGGTTGAGGGCCTGCTTGTTTTAATAGACTCTGTGCTATATTCTAGTATTTAAAAGTCTTTATGCCTATTATATGAGCCTCTCAGGAAAGATGATTATTTTCTATGTGAGAGAAATAACTATATTATCAAGAGGAAGAAAAATAAAAATGTCTAATTTTTTATATATAATTTAAATTCTATTTAAGGTACCCATTAAGTTTTACAAGGTTTTCTCTCTTAACATGGGGTGAAGAGAGTAAAATATGTGTATTCCAAATCTAACACCAAAATGACGTATCAGAAATTAAAGTGAGTATTACACACACGAACACACACACACACACACACACACACACACACACACACACACACACACACACACAGAGGCACATGCTAACTCTCATGCACGAATGCCAGCGTGTATGCAAACACACATGCACACACACACTTATAGTCCCACATGTAAATTCACTCTCCCACCCCCACCCCCCACCTCTCTCTCTCTCTCTCTCTCTCTCTCTCTCTCTCTCTCTACCTCGGCACTGAGTTCCTCCAACGCCTCTGCCTGCCTCTCCATGGCTGTGCTGACCACACTGGAAAAAGCATCCTTCACTTTCTTCTCTGCCTTCCTGTGGTTGCACTCCAGTGCATGTAGGCTTGCTTCCGACTCTTCTGCTTTCTTCTGGAAGCTTTCCTGGGCCTTGTCCAGTTGATTGCAGATGTCTAAAATCTGGGAAGGAACGCAACAGAAATATATTCATGAGCTTTCTTGACATTTCTCCTTCATTCAGAAAAGAAGAAATATTATCATCTTCATTGCATGATAAATCGATCGCTTTATTCCATTCCATTCTTGTTAGTATCATTACTGTATTGTACACTAGCATGAACAGCCACTCCAAGCCATCAAGGTATATTCATCTAGATTAGACAAGCATTGCATGAGAATACATAATGAAGTGCCTTTATAAAAACAAATTCAGATGAAATTCCCACATGTCAAACATACTTCAGGGACGGAGGTACCCCTGAAAGTCTTTAAATTACATTAGGTGCATGTGAGGAAGATACAGAGTCTGTGAAAACTCGACCAGATATTTTCATGCAGCTCAGGATTCCTGACTCATCAGAATCCATAATTTTGCCGAAGTTCCGCACACACATCTCAGGACATATACGACTCAGTCCTGCTGGAAGCTGTAGATTCCAATGAAATCATTGTCGTGTTTCTTGTATTTTCCATGTAAAACTCATCCATTCTGTGCTTCACTTCAGCATTCCCCATCTGTGATGACGTCACTGACAACAGTCAAGTCTTTCCCTTCCTGGAGTGAACCAAACCAGAGCCAGTCCCACCACTAGGTGGCGGTGCATTCCGTTTGGTTTGACAAGGATCACGTGACATCAGTGACGTTTGGACTACAGTCATGCAAGAATGGCAAACGTTATGTCCCTGTAAACAAAGAGGGAAATACTTACTTTTTTCTTCCTGTCCTCCAGGACTTTAGGCAGTTCCACAAACTCATGGCCTTTATGGTGTTGAGTCAGAGCACAGATGGAGCAGACAGCTTTGTCACACGTCAGACAAAACAGCTTGAGTTTCTCGTCAGGATGGCTGTCGCATTTCTCACTGAGGGTCTGGAGTAGCTTCTCTGGGGACTTGGCTGCCTCGGACAGAGAAACCAGCGTGTGGTCTTTGGACATCTTGAATTTTCGGTGGTAGTCAGTGCAGTCAGTGCAGTAAAACTCAGCACAGTCCTGACACTTGCTGGTTGCCTTGCTGCCTTCTCCACAGTTGCTACAGGCCACCCCTGTCTGAGAAAGCACTGACTGCTTCCAGTCCAGCAGAGACACTCGTAGGGTCTCCATGGGGAAGGGTTTGTCGGCTGCAGCCTCCTGTCGGCACTTGGGACACTTGAGCTTGCCATGCTTGGTGAGTTTCTCCACACACACCCCACAGTAGCAGTGGTAGCAGGGCAGCACTCGGGGAGGTCGGGTGTTGGAGTCGAACTCCTCACTGCAGATTTCGCAGGTGAGGATTTCTTCAGACAACCAGGCAAATAGATCGGGACCACCAGTAGCCATGGTGTCACCGTCTGAAAAATACGAAGTGGCTCAATACACACATTAAAACCATGCAGAGGAGTTCTTTCGTCCAAATATGCACTTGCATTCGTACTTATTCATCTTGGAACGCAAGGAAATTAATTCTATAAATCATTCTCCCTGCACACACGGCTAACAAAGCCTCATATGGGAAATGTCTCACTAATCATTCCACGAACACACAGGAAGATTCTGTGACCTCTCCGTGACCCCGTGGTGACATCCTCACGGTCTGGATGCTGACCACAATTGCGTCACTGCGAGTGACGTCACACGCTTTGGAAAGGACACCACACGGACGGTGAGAACGTACCTGGAAAGAACCGGAAGCTGGGGACTGAAAATGCTTTGCGCTACGTCCCCCCAAGCCAAGCAGCCTGTGTCGTGTGGCGAGAGAGAGCAGACTGAGACAGCCCTTTCCCCACGTCCTGACTGGCGTCACAGGCCGTCCTACACCCAAGTCCTCCCGCTGCCTCGAGGGGCGTATCACACTTCCGTCCTCGTGGCGTCGACGCATCATGTGATCAGTGTCTACGTATCTATATATGTGGAGGGGGAGAGGGGGGTAGGGGGTGTGAGGGGAAGGGGGGGGGGGGGGTAGTATTATCATGCAGTTTTGCATGACAAGATCACCTACAGGCAACACAGCGTGCACTTTATCAGTGTCTGTTTTCAGTCACATCACGCCGCGATCGCATGACAGATGCAGGCAACTTCACGTCGATCTTATCGCTGTTTACGCTGCGTGGCTTGTCACTCCTAACAAGTGTTGACCCATTTCTGGCTAGAGTCGGAAAAAACATATGTGATAAGGTGCACCTATCACCAAGTGTTTTGTACATCTACTGTGTTCATCCTCTATTCAATTTTCCTTGCTTGTGTCTATTCCCACCCCCTATCCTGCGTGTCAGACCTCTCTGTGTGTCAGACCTATCTCCAACATCCACCACCCACACCCATCAAGTGTGTAATGCAAGCTGACCAGCTGACCGCTTTTGGACCCCGCCTCTGCCCCTGTCAGTCACTTGTTGGATTATCGTAAACCCGAGACTAGCGAACCGTTCACCCACTCTGACATCCGAATTCTGACATTTTGTCTATATATCTTTTGTTTTCCCTCAAGCTAGACAGCTACTTGCAACGGCAAATGATTCATTCAATAGACTGTGTTATGCTGAATGAGACAACATCTGTTTTAAATAATTTCAAAGCAACTAAATTAAGTAATCTCTCTTTTCTCCCAATTTGAAGCACAAACCCAGGAACCAGGGTTAGGACCTGGGAAACAATCCACACCTTGGCTCCTGTGAGGTCCGTGCATCCGCTTGTTAAGGGGGAGGCGGCACACAGCCAGGCAGACCATTTGACTACCCGGCGGTGTATTCCCATCTTTTACGGAGATGGCGATAGCATAGACGCCGAGGAGTGCTCAGAGGAAGTAAGTAGATATGCGGGGACCCGCGGCCTTAGAGAGATGGAGGCCGCGGATTACGCCATTTCCCACCTCGAAGGTCCCGCATGGCGAGAAGTCATCCTGAGAGGACAGGACGGAAACCTGGAACAAGTAGTGCCGACCGTCTTACAAGAGTTCGGCGACAAGAGGAGCACGTATGTCGCCATCCGCCATGATTTCCAGTCCTGCCGCCAGAAAACCCGTGAAGGGGTAAGGAAGTATGCGGACAGGCGGACGGGTCTGTGTAAGCGACTCGCCTTGAAGATAGGAGGTGACGGTGACATCACCGACTGAGCCCTCTGCAAGGTGTTTGTAGACGGCCTAAGGCGCGGTCCCACACGGACCCAGTTGTTGAAGGACATGCTGGCAAACCGGAGGATCCCCCACGTCCAGTCTAACTGGCAAGTCACCAACCGTGTTCGCGACTCTGGGCAGCATCCTCGTAAGAGCCCTGATCGACACTGGAAACGAGGTCTCAACTATCACCGAAACATGGTTCAGGCAACACCCACCCCCCCCTCTACACACACACACACACACACACACACACACACACACACACACACACACACACACACACACACACTGCAGCATCAGCAGCCCGTCACCCTCAGAAGTGCCAGTGGTGATGAAATTCCCTACTGTGGCACGGTGGAGCTGACAGTCACCGCCCTAGGACAGACATTCCCCCATGGAGTCTTTCTAGTGGTGAAGGACTCGGCAATCTCTACAGTTCGGTCAAGGAAAGCCCAAGTTCTTGCTCTACTGGGAATGACGTCGGGATTTCACGAGCGCCCTTCCAGCCTCCCAGCTGCTCTCCAAGCCATGATAGGGGAGATCAGCCTTCACCATAAGTCTGTCAGCGGCGTGGCACGCATCGCTGGGAAAGAGACAATCTACATTCCCGCAGGATCCGAGATCAACGTGCGCATCACGGGCCCACCGTCATCGCGACCTGTCCTGGCAGAGCCTGCAGCTCATCCGCTTCCAAATGGCGTTTGTTTTGTACCATCTCTCGTCTCAGGGGACGTCGGACAGCGCTATGTCAGGTTGACAGACGTCAACGAGGAGCCCGTCATGATGGCACGCTATAAACCCCTTGCCTCGTTGAAGGAAATTCACTGCATTTCTTCCAACAATGACGAGCATCTCACTGCAATGCTGCATTCTCAGCATATCGAAAGCGACCACTCCAGTGCTCTTGACCATGCAGAAAACCAGTTGGGCTGCTCCAACATTGTCCGTCATTCTCTCAGAACAGTGGACGAAACACCCATCTCACAGCCTTACCGGTCTATTCCACCGAAACTGTACGAGGAAGTCAAGGCTCACCTGGAGGAGTTGTTAGAACAAGACGTCATCAAAGAGAGCCCGAGTCCCTACGCCGCACCTATTGTACTCGTCAGGAAGAAAGACGGTAGTCTCCGCCTGCGTGTGGACTAGCGCCCCCTCAATGCCAAGACAGTCAGGGACGCCTATCCTCTCACCCGCCTGCTCGAGACCTTCGAAGCCCTGGCCGGAGCGCAGTTCTTCTCGACCCTTGACCTCGCAAGCGGTTACCATCAGATAGCCATGGAGCCAGACGACAAACACAAGACAGGGTTTACCACGCAATTGGGACTGTTTGAGTTCAACAGAATGCCATTTGGTCTCACGCACGCTCCTGCACCAATTCAAAGGCTAATGCAGACAGTGATGTCGGACTTTCTTTTCAATGTTGTTTTAGATAGCTCCCGTGAGGGACTGGCCAGCACCTAAAACAGCACAAGAGTTCATATCCTTCCTGGGGTTCGTCAGTTATTATCGGCGATTCGTCAAAATTGTCGCCCGCATCGCTGGCCCACTGCACGACTTGGTTAACATCCACTCCGAGGGGAAGGAGGGAGGTCACAGGACCCGTGACGAAACAAGACACTGGAAGCAAGAGCACGAGAATGCCTTCAGCAGTCTGAAGTCGGCACTGACAGGAACAGATATCCTCGGCT
Source organism: Theodoxus fluviatilis (assembly GCA_034096865.1). Taxonomy (NCBI): domain Eukaryota; kingdom Metazoa; phylum Mollusca; class Gastropoda; order Cycloneritida; family Neritidae; genus Theodoxus; species Theodoxus fluviatilis. The sequence continues at coordinate 63,735 of JAWQFJ010000541.1, forward strand.
TTGCAGATTTCCAGCGCCCGTTCATCCTGGAAGTGGATGCCAGCCACGATGGGTTAGGTGCCATTCTGTCCCAGGAGCAATCCGGCGCCAATGTCAAGGTGATCGCTTACGCTAGCAGACGCCTCGCCCCACGGAACGCAACTGCGACAACTACATCAGCTTCAAACTGGAATTCCTGGCTCTTAAGCAGGCCGTGACAGAGAAATTCTGACTCTGTCTCATGGGAAGTAAGATCTCTATACTGACAGACAACAGAAGCGGCTTATTACAGGAGGGCGTCAGCCGGCAGCCGGCAGCCGTAGCCGCGTGTACAATCTTGAAATTTCGGCATTTGAACGAGGACGAGACCGCACTCGTCACTCTGCCTGACTGACTTAGCACGCCCGGGGAGTTATGCTACGATCCGGCCGCGTTAATGTATCTGCGTTTTTGTGACAAACGTCTTGCTCGGCGATACTGTACTCCATGCACCTTAACGGTCCGCGTGATTCGGGTGCAATCTTAAGCTAAACGACGTTTATTGGCGCTCGAGGATGACTGCTGCCGGCTGACGGCTGACGCTATCCTGTACTAAGCCGCGTGTGACAACAACCCCCTCACCCACTTCCAGACGGCAAAACTCCGAGCAGTCGAACAGGGTTGGTGTGAAGAGCTGGCAACCTTCAACAACGAGATAAAGTACCGCCCAGGAAAGTCCAATCCAGCTGACGCCATGTCGCGCATGCCAACCCTTGCAAGCCCAGCACGGTCAGCAGGCACTGAAATCCAAGTCCACATTGCCTGCATCCAGGTAGTACGGTGTCAGTCCCTAGAGACTGCCGTCCAAGTACAGAAGAGGAGGAGAGGATGGAGAGACCGCCTGTCCAAGTACAGAGGAGGAGGAGAGGATGGAGAGACCGCCTGTCCAAGTACAGAGGAGGAGGAGAGGATGGAGAGACCACCTGTCCAAGTACAGAGGAGGAGGAGAGGATGGAGAGACCGCCTGTCCAAGTACAGAGGAGGAGGAGAGGATGGAGAGACCGCCTGTCCAAGTACAGAGGAGGAGGAGAGGATGGAGAGACCGCCTGTCCAAGTACAGAGGAGGAGGAGAGGATGGAGAGACCGCCTGTCCAAGTACAGAGGAGGAGGAGAGGATGGAGAGACCCCCTGTCCAGGTACAGAGGAGGAAGAGAGGATGGAGAGACAGCCTGTCCAAGTACAGAGGAGGAAGAGAGGATGGAGAGACAGCCTGTCCAAGTACAGAGGAGGAAGAGAGGATGGAGATACCGCCTGTCCAAGTACAGACGAGGAGGAGAGGATGGAGAGACCACCTGTCGCCCATTGGGAGCCCTGTAGCCACGCCTTCCTACCGAGCCACACCCCGGATGAGCTCGCACGACTCCAACGTGAGGATTCCGTAATATCGCCTGTCATCCAGACGTGGCCACATCTTCCTCCCCACTCCGGCCTGTCCCATGAAGCCAAGAAGTTGACAGGAGTTGGTGTGCGTGAATGAGTATGAATGTAGAAGGTGAACATCTATGATGCACATTCGTTACTGCGTGAGTATTGGTTCAACGTCTATGACGTGCCAACAAAAGAAAAAACCAACAATCGTCTTAAAAGAAGATTCCTCTACACCACGTTAACTATTAATATGTATATCACCAGCTCCTGGCAGCCCCATATCCAGTAGTCTCCCCTCTTCCATAAGTGCATCGTCAGCTCCTCAACCTCCATCGCCTATTGAAACCCTGTGTTTACATAAAGATACAAATTATAAACTTTTTAAAAATCGAAAAATGGAAACACGCCCTGGAGCATCCTAGTTTACTGTTAAGCATTCCACCACTGAGTGTCTGACACTAATGTCTACACTCACACACTCCACCACTGTGTGTCTGACACTAAGTCTACACTCACACACTCCACCACTGTGTGTCTGACACTAAGTCTACACTCACGCACTCCACCACTGTGTGTCTGACACTAAGTCTACACTCACACACTCCACCACTGTGTGTCTGACACTAAGTCTACACTCACACACTCCACCACTGTGTGTCTGACACTAAGTCTACACTCACACACTCCACCATTGTGTGTCTGACACTAAGTCTACACTCACACACTCCATCACTGTGTGTCTGACACTAAGTCTACACTCACACACTCCACCACTGTGTGTCTGACACTAAGTCTACACTCACACACTCCACCACTGTGTGTCTGACACTAAGTCTACACTCACACACTCCACCACTGTGTGTCTGACACTAAGTCTACATTCACATACTACACCACTGTGTGTCTGACACTAAGTCTACATTCACATACTCCACCACTGTGTGTCTGACACTAAGTCTACACTCACACACTCCACCACTGTGTGTCTGACACTAAGTCTACACTCACACACTCCACCACTGTGTGTCTGATACTAAGTCTACACTCACACACTCCACCACTGTGTGTCTGACACTAAGTCTACACTCACACACTCCACCAGAGTGTGTCTGACACTAAGTCTACACTCACACACTCCATCACTGTGTGTCTGACACTAAGTCTACACTCACACACTCCACCACTGTGTGTCTGATACTAAGTCTACACTCACACACTTCACCACTGTGTCTGACACTAAGTCTACACTCACACACTCCACCACTGTGTGTCTGACACTAAGCCTACACTCACACACTACATCACTGTGTGTCTGACACTAAGTCTACACTCACACACTCCACCACTGTGTGTCTGATACTAAGTCTACACTCACACACTCCACCACTGTGTGTCTGACACTAAGTCTACACTCACACACTCCACCACTGTGTGTCTGACACTAAGTCTACACTCACATACTCCACCATTGTGTGTCTGACACTAAGTCTACACTCATATACTCCACCACTGTGTGTCTGACACTAAGTCTACACTCACATACTCCACCATTGTGTGTCTGACACTAAGTCTACACTCACAAACTCCACCATTGTGTGTCTGACACTAAGTCTACAATCACACACTCCACCACTGTGTGTGTGACACTAAGTCTACACTCACATACTCCACCACTGTGTGTCTGACACTAAGTCTACACTCACACACTCCACCACTGTGTGTCTGACACTAAGTCTACTCTCACACACTCCACCACTGTGTGTCTGACACTAAGTCTACACTCACACACTCCACCTCTGTGTGTCTGACACTAAGTCTACACTCACACACTCCACCACTGTGTGTCTGACACTAAGTCTACACTCACACACTCCACCACTGTGTGTCTGACACTAAGTCTAGTCACACTCCACCACTGTGTGTCTGACACTAAGTCTACATTCACATACTACACCACTGTGTGTCTGACACTAAGTCTACACTCACACACTCCACACCGGTGTGTCTGACACTAAGTCTACACTCACACACTCCACCACTGTGTGTCTGACACTAAGTCTACACTCACACACTCCACCACTGTGTGTCTGACACTAAGTCTACACTCACACACTCCACCTCTGTGTGTCTGACACTATGTCTACACTCACACACTCCACCACTGTGTGTCTGACACTAAGTCTACTCTCACACACTCCACCACTGTGTGTCTGACACTAAGTCTACACTCACACACTCCACCACTGTGTGTCTGACACTAAGTCTACATTCACACACTCCACCACTGTGTGTCTGACACTAAGTCTACATTCACATACTACACCACTGTGTGTCTGACACTAAGTCTACACTCACACACTCCACCACTGTGTGTCTGACACTAAGTCTACACTCACACACTCCACCACTGTGTGTCTGACACTAAGTCTACACTCACACACTCCACCACTGTGTGTCTGACACTATGTCTACACTCACACACTCCACCACTGTGTGTCTGACACTAAGTCTACACTCACACACTCCACCACTGTGTGTCTGACACTATGTCTACACACTCACACACTCCACCACTGTGTGTCTGACACTAAGTCTACACTCACACACTCCACCACTGTGTGTCTGACACTAAGTCTACACTCACACACTCCACCACTGTGTGTCTGACACTAAGTCTACACTCACACACTCCACCACTGTGTGTCTGACACTATGTCTACACTCACACACTCCACCACTGTGTGTCTGACACTAAGTCTACACTCACACACTCCACCACTGTGTGTCTGACACTAAGTCTACACTCACACACTCCACCACTGTGTGTCTGACACTAAGTCTACACTCACACACTCCACCACTGTGTGTCTGACACTATGTCTACACTCACACACTCCACGATTCCAAATGTAACACTTACATGCTCAGGACATCAGAAAGGAATGCAAAATAAAACATTAAAAAACAAAACAAAGCATTTAAAAAGCTGTTTATTACTTTCTCTGCAATAATACAAAACACACCACGTCATCGAGATTGCAATACTCAAATCCTCCTTGCTTTCTTCCACAGCCAGTCCTCACAGCTGCCCTTTTGCCCCCTGTACACTGACAATTGTTTAATTCACAGCAAGACCACAAAGCTAAATGAAAATCGACTGTTGGGACAAAGACATTTAACATTGAAACTGAATTTCAAACTATCAAACGTCTTCTACATTACAAGTGAGCATTCCCAAGTACTTTAGAGGACAAATAAGAAGTTATCCCGTCGTTGTGTCCTCCAGCATCACCCACACCACCA
>JAWQFJ010000541.1:80923-109846 GCA_034096865.1 Theodoxus fluviatilis
CTGTGTCAGTGAGTCGTGTGCCACAGTGGCACACCCAGGCCTTCACACTGCCTCCTGATGGGCCAAGTCTGACAGTGAGGGCAGTGTGACCTCTCTCACCAATGAACGTCCCAAGCGCCTGGAGGTCCTCCATGGAGGCAACTCCCACTTCACACAAATACCAACCCTCAGCTATCTGTGGATTTGGCAAAGCTTTGATGTGGACCTGCCAGTAGCACGTCTGCCCTGGCAAGGCCACTGTGCCACAAGTTCCCATGAACTCGAACTTCTGCTGTGACTGGGAGGGACTGGGAGGGTGAGGCTGGTTGCTCAGAGAGCAGCCATCAGCACTGACTGTGCAGTCTCCATGGCAACGACTGCCATCCAGCCTGATGTCAGGAACTGAAATGAACATTTTATTACTAGGGTCTTGTGCTAAAATTCATTTATACACATTTTGTCATTTTCATCATCAACAACTCAAGTGCAGTAAACTGAATGCTAATAACCTGCTACAAATTTTACTACAGCTCTGAAGGCAAATATAGGGATCTCATGCTTGTAACAGAGTGGAAATACACATTTATGTTTGAATGTGATTAAATGCTTTATCAAGAAACAATATCGTCACCAAAAAATTAAAGAGAGAAAACACCAAGATATCAACACATAACATTACTGCAATAATGATTGTTCAGAATCTTTCATCAAGACCTTGCTCTGTGTGTAGAAACTTTGCATTACAGATGACTACAGGGTGAAATGAAGAGGCACACTGCCACTGTTCATTTACACAGGCAAACTACACTGTGTGAATGCCATGACTGGATGCTGTGACTGGTGTTGACAGCACACACACGCATACACTCACACACACACACACACACACACACACACACACACACACCAAGGCCAAAGTGTACTACTACATTCAGTGTACATCAACACCAACATACACAGGATGTATCAGGCTACAGTTTCTAGGTCTTCCACAACAGCCTGTGGCTCTCTCAAGAGGGAGACATCATCTCAGACAGGAGTCCACTGCATCAAGTGATGTGTTTTCCATCCATACTGACCAGTAGACAACCAGTGATATTATGACCTTTTGACCTTGAAAAAAGAATTTACAATTCTTACCCACACGTGCCCGCCTGCATCGGCCTATCCGATTGCTTGATACACAAGCAGGAAGGCCGTGGCAAGGGAGGCAACTCCCAATGCCCGAGCCTGTATATAAGCTTGCAGCCAGGCACGTCCCATTCTCTTTGACTTTTTCTAAACTGCTGTCGCGTTTCGCTCGCATGTGGAATACTTCGTGCGTGGATTACCACTAGTCTACTTTGTGTGGCTTTAGGAGTTTGCAGTTTCCCTTCGCTGGAGTTTGGGGAAGTATTCACTGTTGCCGCTGTTTGCGTCTGTTTGGACGTTTGGTGTGGCAGTGTGTTGCTTGGTTGTGTAGGGCACGCACTGTGTTTCTGTTGCTTTACCGTGTGCCGCTGTTTTCAGTGCGCATGAGGACTGGCTAGCGTTTTGCTTGCAATTATGCTTGTCTTTGCGTGCGCTTTTCACGATGGTTGTTCGCTCTTACTCGAGGACGGTGGCGTGGCTACCGGACTCGTTAATGGCGGAATGCACCGCGTACGCTGTTTCGTGTGCTAGGAATGGCGTACACCCGGTGGTGGCGGCGGATATGGAGGTTGAGAGGTGTTCTTGTTCATTACGAACGCGAATGCTCTTCTCGCACTCCTGCTTCGCCTTCCACGCCTCGGTTCGGGAAGTTAGCGGCGTGCCGCTCTTTCAGTCTTTGCGTCAGTTGAACGCTTGTTTGTGCGTTTGGGAATTGGGCGCTTGAACGTTGAGTGCAAGCGCTAGTTCTCGGGTGCGTTTGGCGTGTCGTTGCTCGTCGTGCGAGTACAACTGGCTGGTGGGTTTGCTTGTTTGGTTGTATTCGAGTTTGCTGTTGTTGCTGCGCTGTTTGCCATTCCCGGGCTTCATGTCTGGTGCCTTGCTGTGAGCGTTAATGGCGGCCCTCCTTCCCGCTCCGCGTGTTAGTTGGATCGCACTTATCGCGTCGGCAAGCGGGGGCAACGAGGTCGGGGGGAGGGAGAAATTCTTGCTTCGTACGAATGAGTGTTTCTGCTCTCCTTCCTTCTCTTGCGTTCACGCGTCGGTCGGTTTTGCATACTCCAGCGGCTTTTCCTGTGTTGTCAGGTGGCACTGCGGAGTTTTGGTCTGCGCATGCTGTTGTTGCTATGCCCACCACGCGGTCTGCTTCGAACGGTGGACTCTGTGGCTGGGCGTTTGCTCTCTCTGCTGGTGTGGTAGGGGCGGGTTTTTTGTTTCCTAGCCCGCCCCACACCCTCTGTCCCACGCTGTTTTGTTCACCTGGTAAATTTGTGTGCTCACGCCGCTGTGCTCTGTTGAGTTGGCGTGTCGTTGTTTATCAGGTTTGCGTCAACTTGCTTGTGTGTTGCTGCTTGCTTGTCTGCACGTTCCTTGTGTGGGGGTGGTCGCCTTTTCTCAGCGTCGGTGTGTCTACACCGTGTGCCTGTCATGGCAGAACTTCCCCAAGCGGGTCGTGTGCAGGATATTGGAGTTGACACGTCTGGGGCAGCGAGGTCGGGGGCTAAGGGGAGCACGCGCTCACTACGACTGCGTGCTTCTACTCGTCCTTCTGCTTTGTCGTCCACGCGTAGGTCTACTTTGTGTGCGGCCGCGCCTTTGCCTGGGACGACAGGTATAGAGGCGGACGTTTTCGTTTTGCACACTGCTGTTGCGGTTTCCACCACGCGGTCTATTGCATCGGTCGCCTCTGTGGCTGAGTTGACGATTGCTTTTTCTGCTGTGGGAGTGAGCCCTCAGAGATTTTCGGCTCGCGGCCTCCCTCCTCTGGCGAGGTCTCCCCCGTGCCAGTGGGACAGGAGTATTCTGATATCTCCTCTCCCGGTGGGTCGGTTGTTTCTCGTAGGTCGGACTGCGTGTGTTGTTTTGGTTTCAGTCCTCCTCTCCACGTGCCCGGCTGGTCAAGTCAGCCTGGCCAAGCTGAGACCTGCCTTGCCCGGTATTGTGGTTCCTGTCCCGATGCTCTTGGGCAGGAGTACGAGCCGGTTGGCTAGGACTGGGACGTTTCGTGTGATCAGATGTGGCCCGTTCCCGCGCTCTCGAGGTGCTGCGCTGCGGCACTCTGATGCCAGGCGGTCAGGCTCTCCCCACAGGTCGAGTTCGGACAGGTACGTATTGGGCGCTCATGGTCAGCGGTCGCGCGCTCCCCACTGGTTGAGCTCTGCGGTCCAACCTGGGCAGAGCGTTGATCCCGGCCTTTCAGCAGACACTGTCTGGTCCGGTGATCACGCCGCCCCTGTGCCCCGCCCCTGCGCTTCCGAAAGGTTGAGCGGGGCGGTGCGGCACCCCCACCGCGCTCCCGCGAGGTCGAGCTCTGCGGTGGGGTCATGGTGGAGTGTTGATCCCGGCCTTTCAGCAGACACTATCTGGTCCGGTGATCATGCCGCCCCCCGCCCCGTGCGGTTACTTGTGCCCCGCCCCTGTGCTCCCGGGAGGTTGAGCGGGACGGTGCGGCACCCCCACCGCGCTCCCGCAAGGTCAAGCTCTGCGGTGGGGCCACAGCGGAGCGTTGATCCTGGCCTTTCAGCAGACACTGTCTGATTTGGTGAACATGCTGCCCCCCGCCTCGTGCGGTTTCCTGTGCCCCGTCCCTGTGCCCCCGGAGGTCGAGCGGGACGGTGCGGCACCCCCACCGCGCTCCCGCGAGGTCGGGCTCTGCGGTGGGGCCACGGTGGAGCGTTGATCCCGGCCATTCAGCAGACACTGGTCCGGTGTTCACGCCGCCCCCCCCACCTTTTCCGTGCGGTCCCCTGTGCCTCGCCTCGGCGATCCCGGCAGACCGAGCGGTGCGGTGCGGCACCCCCACCGCGCTCCCGCGAGGTCGAGCTCTGCGGTCGGCCACGGCAGAGCGTTGCTACCGGCCGTTCAGCAGACGCTGTTTGGTCCGGTCAGCACGCCGCCCCCCTTTCCTGTGCTTGCCCCTGTGTCCCACTCCCGCGCTTCCGCAAGGTCGAGCGGGGTGGTGAGGCGCAGGCATGGGTCGGTTTCTCCTCTGACTCTGTGGTCGTCGACTGTGTTTCTCCCGGAGGGGAGGCGAGTCTCGAAGGACCTGATCAGAGCCCAGCGAGTTGGCACACACGGTTCTTGGACCATGGTTCCAATGCGGCTGGGGATGAGGGGTGGGACGTTGAGTCGTCCGACTCCCCCCCCCCCCCCCCCCCTCCACTTTCCCGTGTACTGCCCTGTGCCCCGCCCTTGTGCTCCCGGAAGGTTGAGCAAGGCGGTGCGGCACCCCCACCACGCTCCCACAAGGTCGAGTTTGAGGTGGGGTCCCTGGCAGAGCGTTGCTCCCGGCCTGTCAGCAGACACTGGTCCGGTGAGCACGCCACCCCCCTTTCCGTATGTTCCCCTGTGCCCCACCCCTGTGCTCCCGGAGGGCCAAGCGGGGCGGTGCGGCGCGGTCATGGGTCTGTTTTCTCCTCTGGCTCCGTGGTCGTCGACTGTGTTTCTTCCTGCGGGGAGTCGAGTCTAGACCGACCGGATCAGAGCCCAGCGAGTTGGCACACACGGTTCTCGGACCATGGTTCCAATGTGGCTGTGGAAGAGAGGTGGGACGTTGAGTCCAACCAACGCTCCTATCGCTCTCTGTCTGTGGACTCTCTCTAGACCGCTCTGGTTGAACAAGTCTGTTCGCGGATGCCTTTTTAAGAGGGAGTCTGCCAGGTCGGTGCGTGATGCAATCCGCCCCGGCGATTTTGCCCCGTCATTGGATCTGCAGGATGCATACTTCCATGCTTCTGGACATGTGGAAGTTTCTGCGCTTCGTCTGGGGGGGACGAAGTTTTCCGGTTCTTTTTCCCTTCCTTTCGGTTTGTCTACTGCCCCTTTTTCACCAAGGTCACCAAGCAGTTGGCATTGTTGGTGAGAGGCAGGGGAGTTCGTTGCGGATGTACCTGGTCGGTTGGTTGTGGCTTCGCTGGGGCAAGCGATAGTGGATCTGTTTGCCACCCGCTTCAACATGCGTTTGCCGTGTTACTTCTCGCCTTTGCGCGATCCAAGGGCTCTCGGCCGAGTGCCTTTGCTAGGTCGTGGTCGGGCATGGAAGTCTATGCTTTCCCTCCCATGCGCCTTGTTCTTCGTAGGTTGGCCCAGGTTGCCCTGGAGCATCCTCGCATGATCTGGGTCGCGCTTTTCTGGCCTGGTGCTCCCTGGTTCCCTGTTCTGCTGGCTCTGGCAGATGGGGAGCTCTTCGAGCTCCGTTTCTCGGCGGGCACTCTCGTGCAACCTCGTTCGGGAATTGGCCAGCCGCGTGTTCACTTGTTGAACGTTCGGCTTGGCTTCTGTCGGACACAGGTTCACTTGGCTCGTTCCTTGTTTCGTTTCGTTTCCACTTCGTCAGATCTCTCCTCCACTGTGGGATGGGTCATCTGCTTCTCCGTTTTCATTTTGGTTCAGGTTCGTTTCACTGGAATCTTATGCTTTCCAGTCTCTCTCTTGGTGTTGTCCGGTGCGTGCACTTACGGTTGTCTGGCTCGCACTCAGTCCCGTCGTCTGCAGACACGGAGACTGTTTCTGCCCCTTACACGTAGTCACGCCGAGGTGTCTAGGACATCCTTTTCTTGCTGGGTTCGCGTTTTGATCGCTGATGCGTACAGGAAGGCGTTGCTTGATCCTCCTGCTGGTGACTCGAGGACTTTTGAACTCCGCACGTTGCCACCTCTGTCGCGTTTGCCATGAATGTCTCTTTGGCTCACCTTCTGAGGGAGGCCTTCTGGCGTAGTGACTGTGTTTTTACACGCCACTACTGCGGATGTTTGAGTTCGTCGTCTCAACGACACATTTGGCATCAACAAGTTGGTTGTTGCGGGTTCGGCTGTTCGTATTTGATGGTGTGTGGTTTATTGTTTGGTCAGGTGTTTATGCACAACCCGCCACCCTTTGCTGGGCAATCATATCACTGGTTGTCTACTGGTCAGTATGGATGGAAAAATTGAAGAAATTTAAACTAATTTCAATGTTTCCCTGACATACTTACCAGTAGACAACTTACTGTCCCACCCACCTCCCTGTTTGTGCATTGCTCGAGTTATCTCAGCATTGTCAAAGAGAATTTAAGAAATTTAAACTAATTTCTATGTTTTCCTGACATACTTACCAGTAGACAACACTTAGGTATATGACCTTTTCACCCCGAAAAAAGATTTGCAAAGTCATCCCACCACACGTGGCCACCAGCACAAGCCAATGAAATGGCTCCATCTATAGCATCATGGCCAGTGAAAGGGAGGCAACTCTCCTTGTTTTCTGCACCTGCGCATAGAACCCCGTGAACTGGCCACGTGTACCACTTTTCGACAACACAGAGCGAACTCGTGAAGATGCACAAAAAATGGGGAGGAGGGTGGGACATTAAGGTTGTCTACTGGTAAGTATGTCAGGAAAACATAGAAATTAGTTTTAATTTCTTAAAGTTTTCTCTCCATATTGTCCCAGTAGACAACACTTAGGTAGATTACCCAAGAAGGGAGGAGGGTTGTGCATCTACCCAATACATCTGCCGACCACGCACCACTCAAAGGCGAATAACTGAACCCGCCACAACCAGCGGATTGATGCCAAAGGTGTCATCCAGACGACGTCACGCAGGTAGTGATGCGTGAAGACGCTGTCACTGCACCAGAACACTGCCCTCATGAGATGAGACAGTGATACATTCTTGGCAAAAGCCACAGAGGTCGCAACCTTGCGAATCTCATGAGTCCTGGATGCACCAACCAGAGGAACAAGCCGCGCATTCCGATACGCATCCGTGATCAAAAGACGAATCCAGGAGGAAATGGATGTCTTCGATATCTCGCCGTGACTAAGTTTCAATGGGAGAAAAAGTCTATGTCGGCGAAAACGATGATACTGAGTCTAGCCAAGGAAACTGTTAGTGCACAGACCGGACAGGTGACACAGTCAGGCTCATTCAGATCGACGATACAAGAGAGGCTCTTAATCTCAATACTCTGACAGTTGGAAAGAGCACTCTGATTCTTGCAACGAAACTCCGGAAGGAAAGTATGCACGAAGAATCCCTGTCGGAAAAACTCGATGTCCGACGGGAGACCACCAGAGCGTGCACAGCACTGATGCCATGCGCACAAGCCAGCATGAATAAAAAGACCGTCTTATGAGTAAGCCGTTTGAAGGAACAAGACTCTAACGGTTGGAACTCCGCCTTAGAGAAGAAATCCAACATCCCACAGCGGGGAAGAAAGCTGCCGTTGAGGGAACTCGTGTTTTAATCCCATTGAAGACTTGTGTAACGGAGGAATCCTCGGACAAGCAAGACAGGTTAACGCCACGTGTGGCCTTGACCGTGTTGGTGATAGCCGAGCAGAAGTTACAGAGAGAGGCGTGAGACAGAACGAGTGCAGAACAGAGGCGAGATGAAATCCGCCAAGTGGCGCACCGAAGGCCGAAGAGAATCAACGGGGTGGCGCCGAGCTTACAGAACTGCACCCAGACTGACCACTTAGCATTATAGTTCCTAAACGTACCCTCGCGTCGATGACACAAAGCCAGATTAACAGACATGCGAGAGATACCGCGCCTCTTCAAACCATGTGAGAAAGGAGCCACATGATCCGTCTCCTCACAAAAGCGAGAAGAGTGCCAAGAGGAACGACAAGCAGAATGACTGGTAGCACAAGCAGAAGAGGCCAAAGTAGCTGGAGCACAGCTAGCCAGAGGCGAAGCAGGCCGACAACGCCCGGTACCAGCCGGATCCGTTGACGCGGAAGGACCATCTAACTGGCCATTCCCACCCGAGCGTAAACCAGGGGGCAACCTGAGTGTCCAAGGAGTCAGCTACGGTGATGGGACACGGACGTAAACAACAACACCAACAGGCAAAAAGCTCTTCCAGAGCGTCCACACGCGTGGATGTGGGACAAAGTACACGCGGTAGAACACGAGGAGGATCTAACGCCACAAAAGGCGATTGATCCGTAGAAAGCTGAAAAAGCGAAGTCGGCTGAGACTCGTGAGAGCGCCGCATCCACCCGCTGTCCGAGAATGAACGAAGGGCAGAATCCGCACTGTAACACTCCCTTATCTTGCGAACGTGACACAGAAACAGGAGAAGCGCGATAACCGTACCCTCAGGAGTAAGGTAAGGTTGGAGCACAAGGTAAGATTGAAGCACAATATCCGTACCTTCGAGAGCAGGGTAAGGGCCAAACGGAAAAGCCTGCGTCCGCCCGCTGTCATCTGCTGGAGGCGATCCAAAGCCAAGCTCGGGACGAGAGCAGGAGAGGTGGATGGCTAGCCGACGAAAACAATCCACCGATCTCAGGTGATCGCCAGTGACCCAAGGCAGCATGCCAAGCGGACCACAATGGAAATTAATCTGTGCGGTCGGCGACAATGCTCTGCCAGATTCGTGGTGCCTGACTCACGATCAACAGGTTGATAAACCACTGACTGAGTAGCTGACCGCCAGGAATCCAAGGCAGCATACTGACCGAATCGCAAGAGAGTATTCTCAGACCGAGTGGTCGTAACAGTCTGCCTGTAACATGTGTCCCCATCGCGCTGACTGGGAATATCAGACCCGAAGGAAAAAACATGATATACCAGTCGAGTAGAGGAAAGAGCACAGTACACCGATCGGCGATTGCAGGGAAAAACAGCGCAGTATGCTGATCGAACCACAAAGGAAAAAATCACTGTGCGGTCGTCAGCAACGCTCCGGCTGTAAGGCGATTCCCAGGAGGAACGACCTGGAGAAACAGACGCAAAGGAAAGAGCACGATCTGTAGAAAGATCAGTCGATCCCCAGAGATCTGAGGCAGCATGTTGACCGAACCGTCCGGGCACGTCCGTGCGGTCAGGAGCAAACGCTCTGCCTAAGATGAGATTCCCGGCTGGAATGATCACGCTGTACCGTTTGAAACACAGCCGGGGTGGAAGACGAGGACGACCAAGGGAAAGCATTCCCAAAGTTGGCGTCACGTCCAGAGGCTCTCTACCAGCGCGGAATTTTGATTGGCTAGATCGCAAATTCTACAGCATGACCTTGGAGCGGGTCAGCATGCCAGATGAGAACCGCAACTCGGGTGCCTGAGCCGGAGGGCCGGTATTGAAGAAACCCGCTAAACGTTGCAGCATTTCAAGCCCAGTGGAAGGCACAACTCTGTGACCCAGGCCAGCGGAGAAGGCAGCCACCGACTCCAACACAGATTGACGGTGGAGACGATGCACATCTGAAGCGGATTTCTCGTGCTCGAGAGGAACCGTCGAATGCTCATCACCCACCAGAGAAGTGTCTACATCCGATATGGCTGGGTAGAACGCACCGCCAGCGTAGTCGATGCAAGAGGAGGGAGAGGGCCGAAACACGACGCTCGGAACCGACCGATGCCCCCATGATCCCGTGTAGGGAAAAACACGAGAGGCGGGCAAAGTACGAGCGCCGGCAGGCAGCCGGGCGGATTGCCGTCGAAAACGCCCAGAGTCCGCAGATCTATGTGAGTGACGAGCAGAAACCCGTACCGTACTGAATGATGGCAAATCCGAGTCTGACAAATCACGAGGGAGATAGTGTCGGGACTCAACGCGCAGCCAAGGCCGAGATTCCCGAGAAGGATGAACGAGAGAATCAGAGGCAAAGGGAAGATCGCGATCTGACATGCGATCGACCAATCCCCCGAGACCTGAGACAGAGTGCTGATCGAAACGCAAATCCAAGCGATCGTCAGGCAAGCATCGCCAAAGGCAAGAATACCGCCCAAAATCACGTGATCGCCGAGAATCCAAGGACGCAGGCTGATCAAACCGTCCGGGAAAAGCCTCGGAGCGATCATCAACACCGCGCGTCCTGTAAAAGGACCCCTGCCCAACACCATCCACTGCTCGATCGTGTCGAGATTCCCGACAGGGACGATTGCGATAGAAAAATAGACCAGGCGATCATCGTGAAAACAAAACAGGACGCAAAACCTCCGCGCGGTCGAAAGCAACACCCCGCCGGTAGCGCTGATCGTCACGATCCACTGATCGAGGGACAGAATGCCCGGAAAACAAGGCAGCATGCCCATCGAGCCAAACGGGCACTGCCTCCGTGTAACAGATCGCAACGTTCTGCCTGCACCGTGATGCCTGACCGTCACGATGTACGGAACGATCGGCTGGATGCCAAGGCAGCATGCTGATTGAACCGGACGGGCATAGCCTCCGTGCGGTCGATAGCAACGCAGTGCCTGTATCCTGACCTGCTCCCGCCACGATCGACTGATCGATCATCTGATCGCCAGTGATCCAAGGCAGCATGCTGATCGTATCGCGCGGGCATCGCCTCCGCTGGATCGATAGCAACGCTCTGCCGGTATCGCGACTCATGTCGGATACGATCGACTGGTCGACCAGGAGAAGGCCAGGAAACCGAGGCAACATGCTGATCGATAGCCGTGCCCAGCCCACCGAGGGACGCGTCTCCGTCACGATTACTTACTGCCGGGAGAGAATCCGATCGGCGCGACACCGCACTCTGAGAAGCTGAAAGAAAGGCAGCCTCAGACAAATTGACCAAACATGCAGCAGCGGCCTGGGGACCCAGAACCGACTCGGAAACCACGCCCGAGCATGTACCCAGAGACAGAATGTCCGGTAAAGAAGGGTTGTCGAGAGAAGAAAACTTCCCCGATACAGCGTCTACCCTACACGCTGAGGAAGAGGCCGCACGAGATTTACTCGAACCCGACCGCGACCGCTTACATGGCAAAGAAGAAGGAGGTAGAGACAAACTGCTCTTCCCCTTAGCAGCAGAGCCGCGCTTGCGCACCTGCACCGCCTCCGTACCCTGAAGAGAGGTCGGAGGGTGAGCCACCATCTTACCCAAAATGGCGAAACAAAATGGCAGACAGCAAAAACGTCAACCTGACGCAAGGAGTAGCAAGAACGCGCTCTCAGAACAAAAGCGTATAACAAGCGAAAACACGCTCACAACGCACCTAGCCGAAGCTAGAAATAACAGGCAACAAAAAACTGAACCGTCCGTGTACTGAGGTTACCGGCAGGAACAGAAAATTGAAGCAAAAAGCGAATTAAACAGTAATTTAAAAAAACGGCGAGGGCCGTAAGGGTGTTTTTGTACTTCCCAACAGCGACGCTGCAACAGTCGACAGCAAATCCTTCAAAAGTCCGCACAACGTGAAGACTTGAGGAGAGAACCAGAGTACATCCAACACTCCAGTTCGAAAAGTCGAAAAGTGGTTACACATGGCCAGTTCACGGGGTTCTATGCGCAGGTGCAGGAAACGAGGAGAGTTGCCTCCCTTTCACTGGCCATGACGCTATAGATGGAGCCATTTCATTGGCTTGTGCTGGTGGCCACGTGTGGTGGGATGACTTTGCAAATCTTTTTTCGGGGTGAAAAGGTCATATACCTAAGTGTTGTCTACTGGGACAGTATGGAGGGAAAACTGGGACGTGCCTGGATGCAAGCTTATATGTATACACATTACAGGTGCAGGCATTGGCAGTTGCCTCCCTTGCCACGGCCTTCCTGCTTGTGTATCAAGCAATCGGATTGGCCGATGCAGGCGGGCACATGTGGGTAAGAATTGTAAATTCTTTTTTCGAGGTCAAAAGGTCATAATATCACTGGTTGTCTACTGGTAAGTATGTCAGGAAAAACATAGAAATTAGTTTAAATTTCTTCAAGTAGCACCAGTTGGGTCTGGGTGTCAGTCAGTGCCAATGGGATCCATCCCAAGGTGTTTCTACAGCTGTCACTGACAGCCAGACTGGAGGAAACCACACACAACACAAGCAAGTTGACAGTGCACAGCTACATTTCTAGCTACTCACAGAGAATGGGCTGGCCTCCTCCACCAAGATGAACAATGACACCACTTTGGACACTCTCTGCAATTATTAAAGTCATCGTTTCATGTAGTAACATAGCTGATACTCTCACTGTGCCACACACTACACAGCTGACACACTGTGCTACACACTACACAGCTGACACACTGTGCTACACACTACACAGCTGACACACTGTGCTACACACTACACAGCTGACACACTGTGCTACACACTACACAGCTGACACTCTCACTGTACACACACTACACAGACTGGAGGAAACCACACACAACACAAGCAAGTTGACAGTGCACAGCTACATTTCTAGCTACTCACAGAGAATGGGCTGGCCTCCTCCACCAAGATGAACAATGACACCACTTTGGACACTCTCTGCAATTATTAAAGTCATCGTTTCATGTAGTAACATAGCTGACACACTGTGCTACACACTACACAGCTGACACACTGTGCTACACACTACACAGCTGACACACTGTGCTACACACTACACAGCTGACACACTGTGCTACACACTACACAGCTGACACACTGTGCTACACACTACACAGCTGACACACTGTACTACACACTACACAGCTGACACACTGTGCTACACACTACACAGCTGTCACTCTCACTGTACACACACTACACAGCTGTCACTCTCACTGTACACACACTCTTAGCTGTCACTCTCACTGTGCTAAACACAATACAGTTGACACACTGCACTCCACAGTTAACACTCTCACTGTGCTACACACTACACAACGGACACACACTCACTGCGTGACCCTCTACACAGACAGATGTCCTTTCAGTAACTACACTTCACACTGCCATGCAGATGTTCACTCAGTGACTGATTTCTAGTTAAGTAATAGTTAGAAGATGACATTATTTTCTTGACTTATTTTGCAGTGATGAACAATGTAAATGAAGAACACACCAATGTCTAGGGATTTTAGAATAAATCTTATAATGAGATGTTTCCTTATGACATCTACACATTCAAAACATTTTCAGTCAGTCTTATGACAGTCAAAAATCCACCAAGAAATGTCTTACTGATTGTTCCCAGGGACTCCAGCAAGGCTCTCAGCTCCTCCAGCTTCTCTGTCCCCACCTGCAAACAACAAAACCACATTGCCAACTCAGCCCAGGGCTGCTGCTGTCTCCACCACACACACCACTCTACTGCAGCACACACCAACACTGCACCAGGCCTCAAGCCCTCACTCAACTGCTGCAGCAGCTGGCTGCCAAAGTGCAAGGCTTCACACGTCTGCACTCACAAGACAAGCACACTGCCTCAGTGCCAACAGAACAAGGCCTGCAGCCTCCACACCACTTCAGTAGACAGGACAAGGTCTTCCTCCACCAGCTGCAGGCTGCAAGCTCCACACTACTGCACACAATCCTCCAGATTCTCCCTGTGTCACCCTCTACACTCAGCATGACACAAAGAGAAACTGGTTTGACACAGGTTAAAGCGAGTGATTTCATCAAAGGCATATCATCACAGATCTTTGTTCCAATGTTGTATCATTCATGTCTCTTCATACATTTAAGTCCTTGAAGAAAAGAGGAAGTTTTGATTACAACACTTCTTAGAAAAAATGACATGTCCACATTTTACAAAATGGAGACTTCCAGTTGCAAATGTCTTGACTGTGTTGAAATGATACACAGTGATGCAAAAATACTGCTTGCTGTCCAATTACACACCATCTTTTTCCCAATGATGGTGCCTATAACAGGTCTACCAGCCTGTGTAGGCTGTATAAGGCCATATTAAGTTTATTCATTTTAAAAAGCCATCCAAACTAGAGCAGTGCCATCATGGTCACCATCACACTACAAACAACATGCACAGGAAAAGCACAACAGTGCTGAGATGAATCGGAACTTCCTGAGTGAGAGTTTTCAAACTTCCACTGTATCATGCAGGAAGCTGGAGCACAACATACATTGTCTTGCCTCCACTCTTGTGTGTGTGTGTGTGTGTGTGTGTGTGTGTGTGTGTGTGTATGTGTGTGTGTGTGTGTGTGTGTATGTGTGTGTGTATTTGTGCATGTGTGTGTGTGTGTGTGTGAGTGTGTGTGTGTATGTGTGTGCATGTGTGTGCATGTGTGTGCGTTGTGTATGTCTGTGTGTGTGTGTGTCAGTGTGTGTGCATGTGTGTGTATGTGTGTATATATGTGTGCATGTGTATGTGTATGTGTGTGTATGTGTGTGTATGTGTGTTTATGTGTGTGTATGTGTGTGTATGTATGTTTATGTGTGTGTGTATATGTGTGTGTATGTGTGTATATGTGTAGGTAGGTGTGTGTGTGTGTGTGTGTGTGTGTGTGAATGTATGTGTGTGTGTATGTGTGTGTGTATGTGTAGGTGGGAGTGTGTGTGTAGGTGTGTGTGTGTATTCGTGTATCTGTGTGTGTGTGCGTGTGTCTGTGTGTGTGTCTGTCTGTGTGTGTGTCTGTCTGTGTGTGTGTGTCAGTGTGTGTGAGTGTGTGTGTATGTGTGTAGATATGTGTGCATGTGTATGTGTAAGTGTGTGTATGTGTATTTATGTGTGTGTGTGTATGTGTATGTGTGTGTATATGTGAGTGTGTTTGCATGTGTTGTGTGTGTGTGTTTAAATGTTTGTGTGTATGTAACTGTGTGTGTATGTATGTGTGTGTATGTGTGAGTGTTAGTGTGTGTGTGTGTGAATGTGTGTGTGTTAGTGTTAGTGTTAGTGTTAGTGTTAGTGTTAGTGTGTGTGTGTGTGTGTGTGTGTGTGTGTGTGTGTGTGTGTGTGTGTGTGTGAGTGTGTGTGTGTTTGTTTGTGTGTGTGTATTTGTGTGTGTGTATTTGTGTGTGTGTGTGTGTATGTGTGTGTGTGTAATATGTGACCCTCCACCACGGAATGAGACGCTTTGTC
Organism: Theodoxus fluviatilis; assembly: GCA_034096865.1. Taxonomy (NCBI): domain Eukaryota; kingdom Metazoa; phylum Mollusca; class Gastropoda; order Cycloneritida; family Neritidae; genus Theodoxus; species Theodoxus fluviatilis. The sequence goes on from JAWQFJ010000541.1 coordinate 95,754, forward strand.
CCTGGAACCATTCGGCGCTAGCACTGGAAATAGGTACAAGGGGTGTGGATTGTCGATTTTGAGTTTTTGGTTGTTTCTGGTTCAGTAATCCTTTATCTACAATGTCAGCGAGTTTCATTTACCAAATCTGTCTCTAAATACGTTTAAATACTTATTTTATGCAAGAGGGGTTTCAAAATAAATACTTCATTAAATATTCATAATTTAAAATGCTTGTATCTCAAAAACTACTCAACCGATTTCAATAATTTTTTCACCATTTCGCAGCTTTTTGGATCCTTTTTGTAAGAACTCATATCACTCTATGCATTCAAAACCTTCAATCTGATTGGTTCGCTTAACTATGGACCATATGGGAGAGGGAAGGAACCAGCCAATCGGAGCGCAGCTTAGAGTGAGCCTCGAGGTGTTAGCGCTTCTGCCTTCAACGCACCACGCTTCCGTGCCTATCGTGATTTCGACTCACTACTGCTGATATTTCGACGGAAAACAAGCATACATGAAGGTATGTTCCCGTAAACTTGTAAATTTATAGTGTATTACTGATTTCTTGTGTCAGATTGATGTAAATCAACAGATCGAGATCACTTTCAGCGGCCACGAAGCCGATCTCAACACACAAGTTGAATTTCGTTTACATTAATTTTGCCGAAGATGAATGTGCAGACTTGAGATAATATTCAGCTCTCTGCTGTACATCTCGCATTGCTTGTTTGAGAAATCTTTGTATTAAATGAACAGTAATGATGAAATGACTTCAAATAGTTGGACTGGCTCTGAAACTACATATTGTATGTGATTGTTTTCAGGTCGAGGCCGCATCAACATTGCTTGTAAATCGTTTTGTATGTTTCTTTGAATAAAATACTTTGGAATCTAATAGCATCATCAGTTCCCATTGTGGCGTATAAATAGTTTAACAATCACTGTGCACCCCCACCCCCACCCCACACTTTACTACACAAACATTTTAGTGTAATTTTTGTGTTTCTTGGACCTGTGCACATTAGCACTGATTTTAAAATTATTATGAATAGGTTTTTGATCAGTAAGCCATTGTGACAATTTATCCGTGAACGTACATTTTCGTGTATTTTCTGAAACAATGTTGACAATAAACTACTTTATGTTTCAAACTGAAAATTTGTGTGTTAGTTTTTTATGTTATGTTGTATGACTGTGCCAAATTTCAAAGAAATGCATGCATGGTTGCTAAGGAAACTGTTGTGCTGAAGTTTCAAAACTTTTATTTCAATTTTTCTCAGAAACACATTTCCGAGGGTAAGTATATTTAAATACCTGTAACTCGGAGACTAATTGTCCGATTTTCAAACGGTTTTCACCATTGTGATTGCCATTTAAAATACTTTCAGACAGAGTAAAAAACTGAAAATGGCCCAGGGGGACAAAGCGACTCATTCCATGGTGGAGGGTCACATATGTGTTTGTTTGTGTCCCTCTGTGTGTGTCCCTCTGTATGTGTGTGTATGTGTGTGTGTGTGTGTATGTGTGTGTGTGCATGGGTGTGTATCTGCCTCCACCCACCCACCCACCCTCTCCTCTCTCTCTCTGGCCTCTCTCTCCTGCCTTCTCTCTCGTCTCATCTCTCTCTTCTCTCCTCTCCTCATCGCTCTCTCTCTCCTCTCTCTTCTACCTCCCTCTCTCTCCTCGTCTCTCTCTCTCTCTCTCTCTCTCCCACCCACTCACCAACACCCTGCAGAGCTCCAATGTTTTTCTTTCATACTAACCAGTAGACAACCAGTGATATATGACCTTTTGACCTCGAAAAAAGAATTTGGCTGCCTCCAAACTCTGGACCCAGGGCTCTGCTGATCATGTCTGCTGCAGTCAGGGAACCATAGCACCCAAAGGGCGAGGGGAAGTTCTAAATCTTATTCAATGAATGAATGAATGAATGAATGAATGAATGGAGCTTTACAGCCAATCGGACTTTGTATGCTATGTAAGGCCATTGATCACAAAATCACTGGATCACTTCAAGATTTCCCTTGTCACTTGCCTCCTATGAACCACATAGAAAGACCTGGAGGTTCTATTCTCACAATTCTCGCCCCCAAGGCAAGTTATTCAGATGCAGACAATGGTAAATAAAAGGTGCAATTTTTTTTACTTAACAGGGAGACATGGGTGTCAGAGAATATATTTTTACTGCAATGAGTTTTCAAACTTTCATGCATGGCAATTCAAAGATATACATTAAAACAAGTAAAAACCCACTTTTGCATGAATGGAAAAAAAAGTAGGTAATCTGTTAATTATTCAAAATGGCCACCATAACACATAATTTTCTATCTTCAAAAATGTACAGCTCAAAAACTATGTACAGCAAAAAGAACATTTTACTTTCCTTAGATTTGTTGTTTCCATATCTAAATTTTATCACATCCTTTCAGGAAAATTCCAAATACTTTTGGAGAGGATGTTTATTACTTCAATGTTCTTGAAAAAATGTCCTCTTTCTTATATAACTTTGTATATATGGCCTTGGCTCAGAAATGGCGTCGAACGGTACTTTTCGCCGACTCACTGCATTCAAGTGCAGATTTCTCAAAGCAGAATTGCTTAATGTGAACGGAAAGAGAATTTTTACATCCAAGACATGTTAATCTTTCTGTTTTCATTTTAAATGAATTGCCGTTGTCGCTAGTTTGTTCTCTGCGAAGATTTTTTTGCGGAAAATCGGCCGTATTTTTTCGATTTTTACCGGACATTTTTTAATGGGTATCTTCATATCGTTTTTTTGTGCAGTTCCTCTGGCCTAAACACCTCAAAATAAAGTTTGCAGGTTCTAGAAATGTTGACGAATTCCGTGATTATTTTGCAAACGTAAAATTTTGCGTACGCGCCGCGCATTTGCCGAGAAAAAACGAGGCGTAGTTCATAACGAATTGTCGTAAAAGAAACAGTGGAACTTCTTTTTGTTATTATTAATCCGCCATTATACATCTTTATTATTTTACTCAAAGTTTTTGTTGAGACTATGTTAGAGTAACATTTGCTGGGTTAAAATTTGAGGTCAGTGCGATGGTTTCCACAGAACTGGTCTACATTGGTGAAATGTGCGAGTTTGCTGTAAGACAAAAAGTTATGAACTACATTTTGATCGGATGGATACTAAACTGGAAATGCGGATGCGACCTCATTCCTTTGTCTTCGACGCGAAAGCATCACAGCATGGGCTTCGGCTTGGAAATAAAATCGAAAATGTCTGCCTCAGGCAGAGAGAAAGAGAGTAAATGTTTTGCTGTAACTTTTGTTGACAGCGTTATGAACTGATTTGCCATAAACATTTGCTTGTATTTCATTTATTTCTCAAACAGCACTGTTGCTTGTTGTCTTGTTTTGTTTCACAAATGAGTGCACGTGGTTTTGGCCGGCTTGGAGCCAATTCATTTTGCAATCAACGGGTAAAAAATAAGTTTTTGTTATCGATTTGTCGTAGGGTTATGAACTCAGATTTTCAGAGTACTATTTCACGAAAGGTTGTTGATAAAATCGTTAATTTCCTGCTTTCACTGATAATTTAAAGGAAGGAAGTGATTCGCGTGTTTTGTCACTCGATAGCCACGGCAATATCTCATGTCGATGTAGTTCATAACTTTTCAACAACAAAAAATGTGCCTGCCACTTGCGGACCCTAAATCAGCAATTTTTGAAAGCATTATATGTTTAAATTGTGAAAACTAGATAGAATTTTTATTATCCAAAGTTGATTTTTCATCTTAGTTGATCAGATGAAAATTGTATTGTAGGGTTACTTAAACTGGTGTAGTTCATAACCTTACAGCAAGTTCTTGAAACTTATTGCTGTGAAGTTATGAACAAAGGCCAAATGTTCCACTATGCCATTGATTGTATTATTTTGTAAGGAAACTTTTAACTTATCTCCAGTTTACAATCTGGAACTAACTGTTAATCTTACCTTTAGCGTCAGTTACTTGTGCATATTCATTGCATAACCTTACAGCAGATGTCTGCATTATGATTTGTGTAGAGTTATGAACTAAGGTCAAAGTTATGGCCTTTATTTTAATGGACATGTTTCTAACTGTGACCTCTTTTTTGTGCAAAAATCAGAACCTCCAACTTCTCTCTGTTGGTCAAATTTTAATTTCTTATCACAATTTGGGTTTCCAAACCTCTGTCTGAAAATATTGCATGTCGTAAGGTTATGAACAATTTCCTTATTTGCCTTACTATACCCTTCCAAAATGTGTTTACAACTTCAAAATGCATTATTTTTGGTCTGTCACTTGGATGAGCTTGTTTCTTAACATTTTTAGGGCATTTTAAAGGCATGGCTGTCAATTATTTTGAGTTATTGGTCATTGGTGCTGTAATGTTATGTACTACTACAATTTTTTAGCGATAACTTGTGATTGTTTTAAAGTACACAAAATTCAAAGGCATTGTTGTTATCCTCATCCAATATGTGTGTTTTGGGTGTATGAATCATGTCTGAGCTATGCAGCATTTAGATACCAGTTCATAAAAACTAAATTTGTCCCGCTGTAAAGTTATGAACAAATGAGACCAATTAGTGATTTTGCTGTTTGCTGTTGGTGTAGAAATTTGAATTTTCCCTAAATGATTGCCACATGATAACACATTTTGCATTACATGGTGATTAAGTTGATTTGGTCTTTAAAGTGGGTTATTTTTAGTTTTTTTACTTTTGGTACACTGTAAAACCTTCTTTTTTACAAAAGTTGCTACATCATCCTGGTATTCAACAAAATTGCTTGCAGGACCACTCTAAAATCTGCTCCCAGTGTTAGCTGGTTGATGCATTCTAATTAAACATATATTTGACTGATAAGACCATGAGTTTTAGCTGTTTATAACAAGGGCCGCTCTCAATGCTGTAAGGTTATGAACTGCTAGAAAGAGTTTTATTTTCTGCAGCTCGGTTCAGTCAATTTTCTAGAGTTTTAGTGCAGAGCCTATTACTGTAGCTTGTTTATCGATATCAGCTGAAATTCTGAAGTGATGTGGCCTAAATTCCTTGTTTATGATCAATTTAATCATGTGACTTGATGTAAGGGTTATGAACAACGTTCAAATACGTTTTCGTCCACTGTGCGGCCAATAAATGTCCGTTTTGTTTCAAATTTGTTGCGTTGGCTTTGTCATCTTTTTCTTTTTCCACTGCAGTTCACAAAACCTACATAGTCAAAACAAAAAAAAATGTCCGGTTTTTAGACACCAATTCTGAGCCATGGCCATATATGCTGCTGAACTAGGAGCTAATATCACAAACCCATGTGACAAGATGTTGCTACGTGCATAATGAACACACCCTGAAAATTACAGATCTCTACAATGCTCAGAATATTTTCTTTATAACTCCAAGTTCACAAAAATTATTTTTTGAGAAAAATGAAAATAATAACATGAAAAACCTTGCTTTTTCCATTTTCTATGCATTTCCAACAGTGTCGACAAAAATTCTCAGAGGGGTAAGGTTCTTCATTTGCATTTTTGCATGTTTGCTAACATGTTTTGAGTAGACAGACTTTTGGAATTACATAGCAGGGGGTTGAAACAGCAAAAAAAAATGTGCATAAATCAAAATCACCAGAAAATGACATTTTGACTATTTTCATACCCATGTCTCCTTAAGTCGAGCAGGGACAAGAGGTAAAAGCGTGCTTACACCGTTAAAGATGCCCAGTAAAAACAGTATAAACAGCAAGTAGGTGGGTGAAAGGGGTAAAATGAGTCATCTGATACATCATCACTTTTACTTACAAAACAGTACATGGATTAAAAGCATAACATGTGTAGGTCAGGCACCTTCAGTGAGAAGATTTCACAAGAAATACACCCTGCACAACTTTCGCAAGCCAGGCAGCAACCATCACATGTGCTCCCATGTGCACATGCACACATGTGGGCAGTCACAAGTGCATGTACACAAGCACACACACACACACACACACACACACACACACACACACACACACACACACACACACATGTACACACACACACACACATGTACACACACACACACACACACACATACACACACACATGTACATACACACACACACACACACATGTACACACACACACACACATGTACACACACACACACACATGTACACACACACACACACACACACATGTACACACACACACACACATATACACACAAACATGTACACACACACATGTACACACACACATGTACACTCACACACACACACCATCAACAATCTTCCAAGGGAAATTAGACTTCTTTTTCCAAGCATCTCTCAACATCTCTTGTATAATCACAGATCTTCAGCCCATCAATCTCAACTGCATACTTGCAAAGCATCCAATAATTTTGTTTACCCTACCAACCTTAGACCTATGTGGGGGGGTCACTTAGGAGTTGACATAATTATAGCAGAGGGAGTGCGAAGAAAAGCAACTACACCACATGTAACCAGGAAGTTCAAATGCAAATGTGACAATCTGTGATAGATCTACGATACAACATGTGCAGAGGAACAAGGTCAATGAGTACATTTAGAGGAGGTGACCCACATAGTGACCCATGCAGTCATGATTAATCATTTGGCCCAATGAAATCAAGGACCATTAGGGAATCATAGAGCGTCCTTCAGGAATTCCGGTTCAGAATAATCTGATATGTAATGAGGGTGCGCGCGCATCACGCATCACGATCACGTTGTATGGAATCGAATTGGGTCACATTTCACAAAATAGCCGTCTGACGATTAAATAACCATACATTTAGCATCAGATTTTCCATTTACCCATAAAATAAGGCAAGCATCGCATAACTTGATGTTTTGATTAACTAGTGACAGCACAAGGTGTGACGTAGAATGCAAGAATGCCTCATTACGATAGAAGATTATTCTGAACCGGAATTCCTGAAGGACGCTCTATGTTACCCTAGTGATGCTCCAAGTCTCAATTTCCTTTGAATCCTCTATCTCTCTCCCAGCCATGCTATGTCTCTTTTATATCTGACCTGCTTCAGGACTTCCTGTGACCCTACTTTCTTCTACTTAGTGACTACAGTGCTGAAAATTATAACTGGCTGTTCTATGAATTTGATGAATATTTATGTGCTTGTGTTCTCTCTCTCTCTCTCTCTCTCTCTCTCTCTCTCTCTCTCTCTCTCTCTCTCTCTCTCTCTCTCTCTCTCTCTCTCTCTCCCCTCTCCTCTCCTCTCCTCTCCTCTCCTCTCCTCTCCTCTCCTCTCCTCTCCTCTCCTCTCCTCTCCTCTCCACTCCACTCCACTCCACTCCACTCCACTCCACTCCACTCCACTCCACTCCTCTCCTCTCTTCTCCTCTCTCTCTCTCTGCTTGTGCTGACTGAGATAGGATACAGTAGGCTCCTCCTCCTTCGATGGCACCGTTGGTGGAGATGGCACAGATGGAGAGGACGGTCAGCACCAGGATGATGTAGGCAATGAGCAGCATGACGAGGGCCTGGATCAGGCCTGCCTGTCCCACCACAAAACCTGCAACACAAGCACACACAGTGTCAGCATCATCACCCAGGTCTTGTCTTTGACAGCACAGATGCAAAGTATACCAGCACAATCTCTAGGAAAGGTCTTGAGCAACACACAAACAGTGCAGTCTGCAGGCCTGGTCTTCAGCAACACACACATAAACAGTGCAGTCTACAGGCCTGATCTTCAGCAACACACACACACAAACAGTGCAGTCTACAGACCTGATCTTCAGCAACACATGCACAAACAGTGCAGTCTACAGGCCTGATCTTCAGCAACACACACACAAACAGTGCAGTCTACAGACCTGATCTTCAGCAACACACACACAAACAGTACAGTCTACAGGCCTGATCTTCAGCAACACACACAAACAGTGCAGTCTACAGGCCTGGTCTTCAGCAACACACACACAAACAGTGCAGTCTACAGGCCTGATCTTCAGCAACACACACAAACAGTGCAGTCTACAGGCCTGGTCTTCAGCAACACACACACAAACAGTGCAGTCTACAGGCCTGGTCTTCAGCAACACACACACAAACAGTGCAGTCTACAGGCCTGATCTTCAGCAACACACACAAACAGTGCAGTCTACAGGCCTGGTCTTCAGCAACACACACACACACACAGTGCAGTCTACAGGCCTGGTCTTCAGCAACACACACACAAACAGTGCAGTCTACAGGCCTGATCTTCAGCAACACACACAAACAGTGCAGTCTACAGGCCTGGTCTTCAGCAACACACACACAAACAGTACAGTCTACAGGCCTGATCTTCAGCAACACACACACAAACAGTGCAGTCTACAGGCCTGATCTTCAGCAACACACACACAAACAGTGCAGTCTACAGGCCTGGTCGTCAGCAACACACACACAAACAGTGCAGTCTACAGGCCTGATCTTCAGCAACACACACACAAACAGTGCAGTCTACAGGCCTGATCTTCAGCAACACACACACAAACAGTGCAGTCTACAGACCTGATCTTCAGCAACACACACACAAACAGTGCAGTCTACAGGTCTGATCTTCAGCAACACACACACAAACAGTGCAGTCTACAGACCTGATCTTCAGCAACACACACACAAACAGTGCAGTCTACAGGCCTGATCTTCAGCAACACAGACACAAACAGTGAGTATGCAGGCCTGTCTTCAGCAACACATACATCATGCTCTTCAGCAGTCTCCCACATTCAATCTTCAGTGTAACACAAGGCTACTCATTACCGAAAGGCAGGGACCTGTACTTCTGCACCAAGTGTTGCTTGATGCACCCTTTAAATGACCTTGGTCAAGAGGTACACTGGTCAACAACAATTGGAGATTGGATACCATATCTCTGTACACCTTGCCAAGAGAGCTGCCATTCCAATAGATGAGATTACCTATTCTAGCTGCTCGACTTCTGGCTGAGAGCACACAGACATCTTTAATTTGGTTGGGAGAGGACACCATAAAGATCATTACTAGAGAACATGGATCTGCAGGTTGCATGTGTCTTCTTGGCCAACCTAAGCACATATTCCTGACCCAAGCCTGACTACTTTTCCCCAGTGATAGATACTGCTTGAGGCTGGCTACGTGAATGAACACACACACACACACACACACACACACACACACACACAAACATACACAAACACAGACACACACAAACACAGACACACTCAAACACAAACACACACACACACACACACACCACACACACACACACAAAACACACACACACACACACACACACACACACACACACACACACACACACACACACACACACACACAGGTGAATACCTCTTCTTCAGTGTCCTCTAGTCTGTACCAGAAATTCTCACCTGCTTCTCATGTCCCCACCCCCACCCCCTCTGTGTCCACCATTTCCTCCTCCTCTCTCCCCATTCCAGTTCCAGCTTTCCCATTCTCAGGTCACTTGCACTTCACTGGCAGCAGGGAGAAAGTTATCAGTGGCAAGTGGGAGACCACTATCGGTGTCTGCACTACAACTTCCAGGCAAACTCCCTTATAGCACTGTCTCTCAACAAGAACACCTTGCAACATGACCATCTCATGTCACTATCTGTGTATCACTATTTGGTGGTCACTGCCTATCTATAGGACAGTGTGCAGAGTGCAGACACAGCATAATATCTGCATTTAGTGCAAGGCAGACGGGCTCATTCAGCATCCTCTACTGAGTGTGCTAGCATTGGACATCACAGGCAGAAGTACTCGCTATCTTCATACGAATGTCCAATGCTCACTAGTCTCACATAGATATATATGGGGAAGATAAACATAAAAAACACCTGTGTACTAGATGTTCAGATAGAGGAAAATGAGGGATCACCCATGCAGGCAGCAAACTCAAAAGTGATGACAACATGTTTACAGGGATCAAATTAATCAAAACGAGGACAAGTCATTACAAGCACTTTGTAATTTGTTCAGAATGGAGTGTAGATCAGTCAAATACAAACAAGTACTTCCACACACACACACACACACACACACACACACACACACAGAGGTATATTTGCACTCACACGTGCATGCATGCACACATGCACACACACACATACACAAGCATACATGCATATGTGCATGCACACATGCACACCCACACACAAACACCCACACACAGGTATATTTGCACTCACACATGCATGCATGCACACATACACATACACAAGCATACATGCATATGTGCATGCACACATGCACACCCACACACATGTGTACACACACACACACTCTTGACATACTTCACACACTCACATACACACCCACACCCACACATAACACACACACAAACACACACAACACACACACACATGAACACACACACACACACACAAACATACACTCATACTACACACACGCAACACACACAAAACACAAATCCACCACACACACAAAAAACACAGACAAAATGACACACACACACACATCCAGCACACACGCACACACACACAGAGGAGAGGGAAACATACAAATGCAGCAATACACTCATGAATGTGCCCTAGCAACTTCTTAATTTCCACAATGTTAAGGCTTGTTCAGGAGGCGCAGCGCTGTGAAGCGCTGCACAGCGCTGCACGTGCTTCACTCCTGAACAGCAATTTTGGGGCGTGATTCACTCAGCGCTGTGCAGCGCTGTGCATCTCAGATCCGAGGCGATTCACACGATTTTCAAAATGGCATCTTCGATCCCGCACTGGCCGTCGATGCGTAAAATAACCCTCAGAAACATCATTTTGGGACTGGAACGGGCTTTATTTGCCCCAAGCGCTCTGTATGCGCGAGTAATGGCAAGTAAGGATGACACAGTAGTGGACTTTATTCATGCAGAATACATTTAAACGATGTCTGTGGCAAAGAAAACATTTTCTTTGTGTCTAGCAACACAACATGCGGTGCAGAAGATTTACCTCCCCTTTAACAAGTGAAGCGCTGCACCAAATCTGTAGGTGTTCAGGAGAGGCAAAGAGCGCTCAATTGCCAACATGAAGCGCTCATGCAGCTCTTTGTACTCCTGAACAAGCCTTCTGTGTCTGCCTTCCTTCCATCTTCTTGGGGAGGTCATGAGAGATTATGACCAAGATCTCCACCTACTACAGGCTGCGTAGCAGTGGCATTCCTGTGTCTTCCTTGTTGCAGTGCCACCATGCACAGACATTCATGTCAATCAAATCCTGGCTTAACACAAGGCCATACACATTGTCATGACTACAATTATGGTACTCTCCACTGCATTGCTCCCCCCCCCCCCCCCCACTCACCCACCCACCCCACCAATAGCTTTCCCTAATCCCAACCCCACCTTGGCCTTTCACATCCTGATTTCCAGAAAGAGCTTGGAGAACAAAACTAGGCTGACTTTCTGTCATACATCATTGTCCTCCTTCATGCCTGTTTCCATCCATCCCATCCCATCCATCCCTCCATCCATCCATCTACTTAAAGAAATCTTATAACAGAAAAACAAATCAATCAATGATTAATGATACCAAATACCAGACAGATTCACTTCAGTCAGCAATGCCACTTGGGCTGCCAAGCCACAGAACACAGGCAGCAATGTTGTATACATGTACAGAATCTAGTTTCTACTGTGGTGTCAAACACTGCACTCTGCTGTAAAAACACACAAGATCAGTGTCGCATGAATCATTCGCTCAACACAAGGAAATATCTCATGATGTTTTCTTCTTCCCACTGTTATAAATCATTCCACTTAGGCACTCCTGATTATGAACAAAAATGGCATGCTGCATCAACTATATTTGTTTAATCAAAGTACCATTGATGGATGGGTGGATGGGTGGGTGGGTGGATGGAGTTCAATGGCCTATCACAGTATCAGCCTTAGTTTCGCTATGTAAGGCTATATATATATATATACAAATCACTCGAGCTTTTATTGGGATGAGCAAGTCCAGTCTCCATTTCCCTCATTATTCACATTTTACAAATCGTGCATCGAGATGCGGTGGGTCAAGTCTTACTCCTAACAGTCAGGGGAATATCAAACTTCAACGAAAAACACTAGGAAGAAGCATATCATGATCTGAAATGTCATGATCTAAACTCACACATCCCCTCCAAAATCAGTCTGCTATTGCAAATGTGGTATGAAATAACAGCAAAAATGAGAGCGGCTGTCCCCACTACTATGAACATGCACAGATCACTGCAATGGGAGCGGCTGTCCCCACTACTATGAACATGCACAGGCTGTCCCCACTACTATGAACATGCACAGATCACTGCAATGAGAGCGGCTGTCCCCACTACTATGAACATGCACAGATCACTGCAATGGGAAGGAGGGGAGTCTGATGCAATGCAGTCATGGGAGTGGACATCGCAGCACTTATCATGAAAGTAGAATACTTTGGATAAATGGTTTGCAAAAGTGCCATCATCACTTTCACAAAGCTTCAACAAAAGTAAACAGAATATATTTTCGGTCATCTTGGAATTTGCTCATTCTTCCCAAGACAGATAAACATAGTGTTTATGTGGTAGTGGGTATGAATAAGACAGATAAACATAGTGTTTATGTGGTAGTGGGTATGAATAAGACAGATAAACATAGTGTTTATGTGGTAGTGGGTATGAATAAGACAGATAAACATAGTGTTATGTGGTAGTGGGTATGAATAAGACAGATAAACATAGTGTTTATGTGGTAGTGGGTATGAATAAGACAGATAAACATAGTGTTATGTGGTAGTGGGTATGAATAAGACAGATAAACATAGTGTTTATGTGGTAGTGGGTATGAATAAGACAGATAAACATAGTGTTTATGTGGTAGTGGGTATGAATAAGACAGATAAACATAGTGTTTATGTGGTAGTGGGTATGAATAAGACAGATAAACATAGTGTTTATGTGGTAGTGGGTATGAATAAGACAGATAAACATAGTGTTTATGTGGTAGTGGGTATGAATAAGACAGATAAACATAGTGTTTATGTGGTAGTGGGTATGAATAAGACAGATAAACATAGAGTTTATGTGGTAGTGGGTATGAATAAGACAGATAAACATAGAGTTTATGTGGTAGTGGGTATGAATAAGACAGATAAACACAGTGTTTATGTGGTAGTGGGTATGAATAAGACAGATAAACATAGTGTTTATGTGGTAGTGGGTATGAATAAGACTGTCGCGTGGTGGTATGAAATTTAATTAAAAGATTGCTCTTTTAATTATTAGTTCTAAGAACTTGAAAGATTCCACCCGAGGGTTTTCATGCTAAACCCCTGTTGCCACTTCCTTTCAGTAGTAAAGGGTAAACAAATAAGTAAAACAACAACAAAAATGAGACACTGGGGGATCAGAGAAAAGTTTCACAACAGTTTAATCAAGAACACAATCAAAATAAATCCCAACCCACAAGAATGGCCAAAAACCCCAAAGAAGTATTGTACACTCTAGAAGTATTGTACACTCTACAACCTCCACTGTCACACAAGTTCAAGGGCTGGGGTTACTCGCCTCACACAGGCAAGGCCCCAGGCAACTCATGAAGAAGACTATCAGCACCCACGCCGCGCGCGCGGGGGAAACCCTAGCCTGATTAACATACGTCAACAAACCGGCTAGCGCCGTTCTCGCTCCTTCACTCTTGCAGTGAGACAGTTCAACCCGGACTCTCTCCCTCTCAGATGAACGAGCCTAACGCTCTTAGTGAGAATAAGATTGGCATCAGCCGAAAGTTATTGTCAGTCTTCCTCAAGGGATCCAGCGGAAAATAAGAGAAAGCGATCTTACCCCACTGGTCCTTGTTCAGCTCCAGGGAAACGACACAATCCCCTAGCACAGGACGACAACACACTAGACACTGCCTACACCAGCAGTCTCGAGGAGCCTACACGCTCACGTACTTCTAATTCTCACATCGAGGTACTTCCACAGTCGCACGTGACCGCGGTCCAACGTGCGTCGACCTTCCGTCGTGGTACCCCAGGCGCGCGAGGCTGCTAGTCCTAGCACCTCCGCCCCCTCCAGTTGTGATGATTCCTCCGAGCAGAAACCGGCGGGAGGTGTACTTCCGCCCCTATCCT
>JAWQFJ010000542.1:0-12500 GCA_034096865.1 Theodoxus fluviatilis
AGTGACGACGTGATTCTTGCGGTTGTGGTTTTAAAATCTTCCTTGTTCGACGGCTTCTTGATGGATGGTTTTTGATGAATTTGCTGTGCGTGGTTGCCAAACCAGTAATTAAAGATCTTCCCAGAAAACTTCCGCCGAAGTCCTAATTCTACTTTCCTGGCGCGAGCTAGGACGGACCGCAAGCCAGAGACCACCTACCCGCAACATTGGTTCCCGAGACGGGGAAATAAAAAAAAGTAGAAAAACATGGACGCTGAAGGCGAGAAAAGATTAACGAGATCGGCCACCGCACGCGAAGAGGCGAAACAACAACCGGCAGAGGACATGTTGGTGATGATCAAGCTTCTGCTCGAAGAACAGAAGGCAGAGCAGCAGAAGAAGGAAAACGAGAAGGAGCGGCAGCGACAGGAGGAGAAGGCAGAGCAGCAGAAGAAGGAAGAAGAGAAGGAGCGGCAGAAAGAGGAGGAGAAAGAGCTGCGACGACAGAAGAAAGAGGAGGAGAAAGTGCAGCAGCAGAAGAAGGAAAAAGAGAAGGAGCGGCAGCGACAGGAGGAGAAGGCAGAGCAGCAGAAGAAGGAAGAAGAGAAGGAGCGGCAGAAAGAGGAGGAGAAAGAGCTGCGACGACAGAAGAAAGAGGAGGAGAAAGTGCAGCAGCAGAAGAAGGAGGAAGGATATCGCGAGAGGAAGGAAGAAGAAGAGAAAGAATATCGCGAGAGGAAGGAAACAGAAAAGAAACAGAAAGAACTGCAGCGACGGGAGGAGACAGAACAAAGGCGACAGGAAATTGAGGCGTTCAAGGAGCAGTTCCTTGCCCTCGCAAGCAGCACCGCCGAACTCCGCCAGGAGATTGGGACGGTGCAGACCGAGATGCGCGGGGAGATCGGACGCCTCGACTCGTCCCTGGAAGAAGCAAGGGCAAGCTTCGAGGGACAGATGCGGAACCTCGGCTCCCATGTCGGGGGAGAGGTTGCACGTCTCCAGGACGCCGTAACAGACCTTCAGAAAAGACTGGAGGAAGAAGGAGCCACAGGACGAAAACCTCCTCCTCCGATCCCCTTTCGGACCACGGGCGATCATCAGGCGTACGAACCACTACGAGCAGAGGCGCCTGCTTTCGTCCCGGCCTGGGAGGGGGCATGCATGACCGCTGCCCGACCCCTACGGCAAAGGCCTCAGACCTATGACG
Organism: Theodoxus fluviatilis; assembly: GCA_034096865.1. Taxonomy (NCBI): domain Eukaryota; kingdom Metazoa; phylum Mollusca; class Gastropoda; order Cycloneritida; family Neritidae; genus Theodoxus; species Theodoxus fluviatilis. The sequence continues at coordinate 1,187 of JAWQFJ010000542.1, forward strand.
GTAAGGCCTCGTGGGAGGCATACCGAGTACAGTTTGAGGTCACGGCGGCGATGAATGGCTGGGGAGAGAGGGAAAAAGCAGGATACCTAATTTCCAACCTGACTGGTCAGGCATTAGGCATCCTGGAGTCGTTGCCACATGAGGACAGGGCTAATTACAGCGCCATCGCCAGGGCCCTCCACGACAGATTCCAGGATGCCAGGAATCCCGATCAGGCGAAGGCGATGCTCTGCGCGAGGAGGCGCAAGAAGGGTGAGTCTCTCCCTGAGTTAGCCGCTGACATAGAGCGGCTCGTGAGACGAGCTCACCCTGCCTGCAGTAGGGACGCGGTGGACGATCTGTCCCGCGAGAAATTCCTGGAAGCCCTCTCCGACAGCGAAGTGAAGCGGCAGGTGCAGCTGCTGGCCCCCACCACCCTCGCAGAGACCGTGAACACCACACTCCGCATTGAGGCCATCGCCCAGCGTGAGGACGCAGCGCCGAGACTACCACAGCATCACAAGGTCAGGGCTGTGGGCAGCCAGAATGAAGCCGCCAGCGACTGCGACGCTCTGCTGGCGCAGTTCAGGCGCCTGATGGAGGAGCTCCTGGAGAGGGCGAGAATTAACACCCCTCGTCGGGACAGTCGGCGCGGGCCCATCAAGTGCTACCAATGCGACACGATCGGTCACATCGCGCGTCACTGTCCACAGAAGTTAGCCTCCTACCCAAGCCGCAACCGTGGAGAGAGGCCGCCCCCCGCCCAGGAAAACTAGGATGTGCCGGACTTAGGGGGCAGAGTCCGGCATCCCATCCCCCTACCGCCCTACGCCATCGCACCTTCAAGTTGAATGGTGTGCGATGTGACCCAGGGGGGCCGTTGATAGACGTCAGCATTGACGGGTACAGGTGCAACGCACTGATCGACTCAGGAGCCACCGTCTCCGTCGTAAGGACCGGTCTTCGCCCCTTCATGAAAAGGGAGGAGACGACAATAGCCCTGACCGACGTCCGGAATGGCCCTATCCCCGTACACGGCGTAGTGGAGGCAAGGCTACAGGCTGGTGAGTTCGCTACCTCTCACGTGTTCCTTATTGCTGACGTAGTGGAAGACGCCATCCTGGGAGCGGATTTCCTTCGGGAACACTCAGGAGTGATGGACTGGGGACGGGCTCTCCTGACTCTTGACGGGCTGCCGATACGGTTCGAGAGTGTTGAGTGGGCGAGAGCGTCCTCACCGCGCCTTTTAAAGGTAGGAAAGCTGCAGGCCGGACTGACGGAGGGTGGCTTGACCGTGCCCTTCCCAGGAGCCCTGCAGACTGTCATGGAGGAGGGGAGCCAGGAACTCGACGCCTCGGACCGGACCCGACTTGGTGAAATACTGCGCGCCCACCGGGGAGCCTTCTCATTGGCGGAGCACGACGAGGGTCGGACTGGCCTCGTACGTCATACCATCGACGTGGGATCATCGAACCCCATCAGGCAAGCCCCCAGGCCTATACCTCTCGCCAGCCGGGAGATAGCGCGCCAGGAGGTCCAGAGGATGCTAGAACAGGGTGTCATTGAGCCCTCAAACAGCCCTTGGTCGTCCCCGGTAGTGCTGGCGAAGAAGAAAGACGGCTCCACGAGGTTCTGCGTCGACTACCGCCGACTGAACGACGTCACCAAGAAGGATTCGCACCCCCTGCCGCGAATCGACCTGACCCTCGATGCCCTTTCGGGGGCTAGGTGGTTCAGCACACTTGATTTGAAGAGTGGGTACTGGCAGGTAGAGGTCGAACAAGGGGACCGAGAGAAAACAGCTTTCTGCATGGACGGAGGGTTGTGGCAATTTTCAGTGATGCCTTTTGGACTGTGCAACGCACCGGCCACCTTCGAGCGTCTCATGGAGACAGTGCTCCAAGACCTCTTGCAGAAAGGCGTCCTAGTCTATCTGGATGACGTCATCATATATGCACCGACACTTGAACAGGAGTTCCACCTCCTAGAGGCGGTGTTTCAACGACTGGAAGAGGCCGGTCTAAAGCTGCACCCCCAGAAGTGTCGGCTATTCAAGAAAGAGGTCGTCTTTCTAGGCCACGTTGTAGGAGCCAATGGCATCCACACTGACTCAGCCAAAGTGCGCACCGTGCAGGACTGGCCAAGACCAAGGAATCTAACGGAAGTCAATAGTTTTCTGGGCTTCTGCAATTACTACCGCCGGTTCGTGCAGGGCTTCTCTGATGTCGCCTCCCCGCTGCATCAACTGAAGGGGAAGAAAGCCCAGTTCCAATGGAGCGCCGAGTGCGAGGACGCCTTCCAAGCGCTAAAGCGAAGCCTCACAGAATCGCCGGTCCTTGCCTACCCGAGGGAGGATGAGCCGTTCATACTCGACACGGACGCCAGTGACACGGGGATTGGAGCGGTACTGTCACAGGTCCAAGATGGCGAGGAGAGAGCCATAGGATACTACAGCGCCCGCCTCGACCGCCCGCAGCGTCGATACTGCGTCACACGGCGGGAGCTGTTAGCGGTCGTGAAGGCCTTCTCCCACTTTCGTCCATACCTGTATGGCCGGAGGTTCACTCTGAGGACGGACCACTCATCCCTGCAATGGCTCATGCACTTTCGAGATCCAGAGGGTCAGTGGGCACGATGGCTCCAAAGGGTTCAGGAGTACGACTTCGAGATCCTGCACCGTCCCGGCAAAAACCACGGCAATGCCGATGGACTCTCTCGTCGTCCCTGCGACTGCAAAGCCTGCCTCCGAGTGGTCAGACACGGGGAGGAACAGGCGTCCTTGGAGCCATGCTGCGAGACGGTACGACAGATCGCCGTACAGGAGACCGCGTTAGCGGACGCGCAGCGACAAGACCCTGCTCTGCAGACTGTCATCCACTGGATGGAGACCAGCCCCGTACGGCCCGTTTGGAGGGAGATAACTGCCACGAGCCCCGTCAGTAAGGCCTACTGGACCCAGTGGGATACCCTGCTGATGAAGAATGGAGCGCTGTACCGGAGGTGGGTAAACGATAAGGGGGCCCACCACACCCTGCTTCCGGTCCTGCCAAAAGCAATGCAGGGAGAGGCCCTGAAGCAGCTGCACGACAGCCCGACAGCCGGGCACTTCGGACGCAGAAAGACATACCAGCGGGTCTGCGAGAGGTATTACTGGGTCGGACGGCGCACTTCGGTTGAGGACTGGTGCCGCCGCTGCGATGTTTGTGCTTCACGTGCGGGACCCCGCGGGCGTCATCACGGCCCTGCCCAGGTCTACCTGACAGGAGCACCCATGGAGAGGGTGGCGGTCGATATCCTGGGCCCCCTACCCGAGACTGAGTCGGGGAACCGGTTTGTCTTGGTCGCGATGGACTACTTCACCAAGTGGCCCGAGGCCTACCCTCTCCCCGATCAGACGGCCACGACAGTGGCCAGGGCTCTGGTAGAGGGCTTCTTCTGTCGATTCGGCATGCCCTGGGAGCTGCACTCCGACCAGGGGAGAAATTTCGAGTCGGCTGTCTTCCAGGAAACCTGTCGGCTAATGGGCATTCATAAGACTCGCACGACGCCAGCCTACCCCCAGTCCGACGGCATGGTGGAGCGATATAACCGAACCCTCATGGGGTGCCTATCGAAGTGCGTCAGCGACCACCAGAGGGATTGGGAGGACTATTTACCTTTCTCCCTGATGGCCTACCGGTCTGCAGTGCAAGAAGCGACGGGCATCTCCCCCAGTCGGCTGATGCTTGGGCGAGAGCTCAAACTCCCAGCTGACTTGGTACTGCCAAGGCCCCTGGGGGATACCCCCCGCGACATGCCTCAATACGTGATGCAGCTCCAGGATACGTTGCAGGCGGTACAGGAGTCCGCAAGGACCCACCTGCATCAGAGCGCGGACCGGATGAAGGCTTGGTACGACCGCAAGGCAGACGACCAGACCTTCGCTGAGGGCTCGGCTGTCTGGTACTTCAACCCGCGAGTGAAGAAAGGACGCACCACCAAGTTGGCTAGGCCCTGGACGGGCCCTTACAGGGTTATGGGCCGGATTCACGAGGGGGTGTACCGCATTCAACAGCACTCTCGGGCCCGACCACGGGTGGTAAACCGGGCCAGACTGTGGGAATACCAGGGTGAACTTCCGCCCGACTGGTGGCGGTGTCCGCGCCGACAGCCTGACCCCCCCGACATCGATGAAGAGCAGCTGGAGGGAGGAGGGAGCCCTGGGTTGTCCTCGGAAGGTGAGAGCGACGATGAGACGACCCAGGAGGATGTGCAGGCGTACACCAAACGAGGGCGGCGTGTGGTGCGGCCGACCCGCTTCCTGTGAGGATTTCCCGCCGACTTGTGTGGAACGTACAGTGGTAGGACCTTCGCCCTACTGGTAGGCGGACATCGATGAGGAGTGACTGGCGAGAGAGGGAGCCTTGGGTCGCCCTCGGAAGGTGAGAGCGACGAGGGAGCGACCCAGGTGCATGTGTGGACGTGTTGTGGTGTGGCGGGACTATGGCTCTGTGGTCAGGAGGGAGAAAGGGTTACCGCGGGGAAACCTAGATCCTTCTGTCAGTCCTGCCACCAGTTCGTCCCTCTCTCTCCACCACGTTAACCACCAAGGATGAGCACGACCAGATGAGTAATGGACTTCTTGTTCTTTTCTTTCAGGCATGTAACTTTTTCACATTCATTCCTGTTGAAGTAATGTAGTTTGAAGGTGTGGGAAGACCGACGAGGACGTCTTGGTCTCGAAAGGAGGGAGCTGTGTTGCGGAAGAATGTGAAATGCCACAGAAGGTTCGGGAACTTTCCCTGTCCTTGGACTGATCAGACTGGACCGAGACTGACGGGTTCTAATGACGATGACGTAATAATAAAAAGTGACGTAAGACAGTGACGACGTGATTCTTGCGGTTGTGGTTTTAAAATCTTCCTTGTTCGACGGCTTCTTGATGGATGGTTTTTGATGAATTTGCTGTGCGTGGTTGCCAAACCAGTAATTAAAGATCTTCCCAGAAAACTTCCGCCGAAGTCCTAATTCTACTTTCCTGGCGCGAGCTAGGACGGACCGCAAGCCAGAGACCACCTACCCGCAACATATGCATGGGGCAGATTCATTCTGACATAACAACTCTGACTGGATGTTTGTCGAATGGAGGAAGGTACCAATGTGGTGTATGTATAGAATGATGGGACTACAGTGTATATAACGTGCTGCTTCCGAACACGCGCATGATAACACTGTGACTCAGAGTCCTGATACGGGAGGAGAATCTTGGCGTTTTGATGTTTAAAAAAAGTGATTATATTCAGCACTGAAGAAGCTGACGCATTAAGCCGCTCATCTCCGTGAATTGCTAATACAGGAAGAGAAGACTTTTTCTACTATGGATGGATGGAGTTTTTCGGCCTATCAGCCTTAGTGGGCTATGTAATGCCAATGAGCACAACAATCACAAGAGCTGGTTAGAGTAAAGGCAAGTCAAGTTACTAGTTTCCTAGTTTTTCGCCTCTTACGAGTTGCGTAGGGAGACGCGGGTGGGTCTATGCTAACCCGCAACCCACGGGGGGAAACTGGCCAGAAGCCGCACAGGAATTCTGGGTCCAGTTGTTTGGGAGACCGGCTGCGGCTCTCGCAATCTCCGGTCAAGGCCTAAAGTTGGAATCCGCAATGAAGGTTACAGTTGCGCCCATCCATCCACCCACCCATCCATCCATCCGTCCATCCATCCATCCATCCATCCATCCATCCATCCATCCATCCATCCATCCATCCATCCATCCATCCATCCATCCATCCATCCATCCATCCATCCATCCATCCATCCATCCATTCATCCACCCATCCATCCATCCATCCATCCATCCATTCATCCATCCATCTCTCCATCCGTCTGACCAGGTACACGACCACTGTTGGAAGCAGAAAAGGAGAGGTTGTGTTGAGACCAGGCAAGGCTGCGCTGTCTTAGATGTGCTGAAGACCCTTCATTCATTTGGGACTGGCTTAGAGGATTGTCGCCGACAGCCATGTTTATGCACGCCTGCTGGTCGCTGTACAGCGAGACAGCACGAACAGCCAAGTGAGGACAAAACAGAGAGACTCTACGGTGTCAGGGCCGTCGGCTTTGTCCTGCTGGACGCATCTGGAAACAGGGCGCATCTCTGGAGCCTCCAGTGCCACGGTGCATCCTTACTTCCTTGACCTCCATGAGGTCCCACTTGAGCGCGTTCTCCAGGACGGCCCAGTTGAAGTGCTGGTGGATGAAGTCTCGGTAGCGAGGGTCTCCACTCACGTACTCGCGTGCAGCCACTGCTGTGCCAATGGGGAACGACGACTTGGTCTGCAGGATCTGAGGAAACGAGCGAACAACAACAATAACAACAGCGGCTCCATCATAATCATTATCGTCGTCGTCATCATCATTATCATCACTACCACCACCACTACCACCACCACTACCATCACCACTACCACCACTACTACCACCACCACTACCACCACCACAACAACTACCCCCCTCCCCCCTCATCACCATCACCATCATCTTCACCACCACCAGGACCACCACATCACTACCAATGATTTAATCAATCCCTGTCGTTGTTTACGTTGTTGACAATGACGACAATAACAACATCAATAGCAACGTGTAGCATCACCGGATACTGAATTTATACATAATGCATTGTGAAGTTGATTAATTTTAAAACTATGGTTTGATATGACAATTATGTACGAAAATATTTATAAGTGAAGGAAAAAGCGTATCGTGTACAAAATTATTACCTCGACTGTTATCGCTTGTTTGTTCACACCAGCATCTGTCGACACACTGACGGAAACAAAAAACGTGTTTAATTCTATGGCTTCACTAACTTCCCCAAGAAGCGGACAGAGGAGCAACAACATAGAAACTAATTTATAGCATTCTACGGACTTAGTTCCACATGGGGCAGAATTACTTGGTGATTCGTGCTTCAGACACACAATCCTAGACCGCGAGTGAAGGGACAGAGAGTTTCAGCAAATCCCTATTCGCTTTGACATGTTACCAGTCTTCATCAAATGGCACAAGGCGCTGAATGGGGCTACCTGTGCAGGAGATGCTACAGCAGACCGTGAAAGTACAAAATCGTTTCTTGCCACGGTGGAAGGCATACAGCAGAACCCAGAGTACCCGAAGCCTTGCGGTGAGAGATTCGGAGATGAGGAGGCCCCTACCGGCTCCGGCCATTTACCGCATGTTGTACTAGGAGTAATTCTATTCGATGGCGTCAGTCAAAACCTGGCCAATCATTGAAAAGCACAGCCCTCCCATGACTGCGAAGGAGCGTTCTTCTAATGAAGGTTCTTGACCTCCATGCTTCCTTCCCGAAGTGCGCGTCTCCTCAGGCAATGGAAAGACGACGTAGTTCCTCGAACAAGGGAAGTGACCGAGCGACAAGGAATACAAAAGTAGACACGTGCACGCACTGTACGTCGATGTCTGCCTTTCGCAGCTGCTCGATCTGGGCATTGAGCCTGGCTTTCCACTGGGGGTCGTCCTGCAGGGGCTGCACGGACACCTGGTCCACAGCGAAGTCCAGGCCGGCCTCGGGCCCTTGGAAGTACAGCTTCACCGACTGCGCCGCTGGAAGGAGAGTGTCCCAGCAAAGAGCACATGCATACGAACTCCTCAGATAACCAGATTTTTTACACACACACACACACACACACACACACACACACACACACACACACACACACACACACACACACACACACTATCAGGGCCCCATGAGGCTCCAACTGGGTGGCCTATCAGCATCAGGCAGGGTTCTGGGCCTGACTGACCCACTGGCAGCCCAACGCGCACCTGACGATAACTTTCCGGTTGCAGTTAATTCCCTTGCCATTTCGGCCGGCTGTACTTGTTTACGTTTGTCTCTTGCAAGATCTTTCGAGGAATAGGTCGGTGTCAACAAGATGAAAGCAGACGTTAATACATTGATCATTACGCACGCAGGGTCGTCAAAGGACTTACGGCTCCTCACAGAGAAGGCAAATATGACTAAATTAAGAAATATGATTGGTAACATGATTTCGGGGTAAGTTTGCGATATAGATCAAGGAATACTTTACAGACGTTGTGAATACCTGGAGGTAGTCCACGATAAAGGCTGATTTTAAAAAGGTTGTTGCCATCAAATTGTAACAAATTGCAGTAAATTCGAATTAAATTCTATAAGGCACGTTTATTTCACATTCTTATGTCCTTTGTGGGTTGGGGGTAAGAAAACCGCCGCGTCTCTGTATGCTATTTGTTTTTTCAAGTTTTCACGTTTGGGTGCCAGGCCCATTAAGGCACGGCACAATTTATTCATTACCCTTGGGGGCATATAGAATATTAACAACAAAACAAACTATAACATACATAATTGGAAGAGGGAAAAAAAAGAAAAAGAAAAAAAAAGAAAAAGAGAAGAAAAAAAACACACACGGAAAAACCAAATGTATAATGAGGAAAAATTGCATATGGAGGAAAAAATACAACTCAATACACGCAGCATATGCATTGGAATTGTGGCTTAGAGTTATTCAGTTAATTGTTTTACAAATAGTATTTAGGAATTCAACTAGTTTTGACAGTACCTTCTTCTTTCTGCTACCAAAGAGTTGCTTACATTTTATGCTATTTGGTCTTCTACAAAAGTAACCTGACAAAAATTTACATCGCTCATCTTTGAAAAAATCACAAACAAACACATAATGGTATTCATCCCCAATGTCGCCGGAAGCACATTTTGTACAAAGGCGTTCCGATCTTTGCACATTTAGATAACGATTTGTTTGCACTGGCAGTCTATTGTTCAAGGTTCTGAATTTCATAAATGAAACACACTGTTTGAATGGCAAAATAATGATGTAATCTTCACACACAAATTTATCTTTGTACATCCTATAATTATAAAACACGTCTTTAGTATCTATCTCTGTAAACCACTGTTGAATATACTGGTCGTACAAGCACCTCCTGACCTTTTCTTTAAACCAAGTTGCTGAAAATTGTAAGTTCCCTTGCAGGGTCCAAAATCCTGATCATCCTAAACTATCCAGAATGGTTTTTATGGAAGATAAATATTCAGAATCTAACAAATCTAACGAAAACATTTTATAAGAAAACCAGTATGCAATGCTTGATAAGTTATTTCGGTTCTCAGGATTTACTAATTTATACCAATAGCATAATAATCTACGTTTAGCATTAATGTGTAAAGGTATTTTTCCCAACTCACCAAAAACCATAGCATTGGGTGTTGATTTTCTCAACTTGAATACAGTTTTATAAAAGCGAAGTTGTAATCTAGTTGCGATTTCGCACGAACTATAACCCCAAACTTCAGAGCCATACAACAAAATAGGAGCTATCATCTTATCAGACAGGTCAATCTGTATATCAGCTGGGAGAGACAATTTTCTACAGGTTCTCAGCAAAGAAAACATTGCTCTCGAAGCTCGATCAAATAAATTTTTCTGAGCGACTGAAAACTTATTATTATAGTTCAATCTTAATCCCAAATACATAACATCAGACACAACTTCAATTGGCTCACCATTAAACAAGAAGACAGGTTTGTTTCAAATTTTACCTCGAGAAAAAATATTAATTTTAGTCTTGTTAATATTAACGTGAAGTTGCCATCTAATGCAATAGTCATACATTCCATCCAATAGACTCTGCAACCCTGCTTCTGACTCTGTACAAGGTCAATAGCTGAAGAAATCGAGGCTTGCCTTGCTCTCACTTGAAGCCAACCATCGGAGGAGCGTATCGGGGGCTGGCCACCGTCACAAAAGTGTGGCTCTGCTCAGGGGCTGGCTGGCCACCGTCACAAAAGTGTGGCTCTGCTCAGGGGCTGGCTGGCCACCGTCACAAAAGTGTGGCTCTGCTCAGGGGCTGGCTGGCCACCGTCACAAAAGTGTGGCTCTGGTCTGCCAAGCAAAGCCACAGAGCATATAGCTTCGATGCCACCTTCCCACATAAATGCCTGGGACTCGTTAGAAATACGACGACGAAAGGTAATTCGTAATCCTGCCCCATTCTACTTTTCTATTTTGATGATGCATTCGCTCTTCACCAAAGAAATATGACTTAAATGACAGGCAGAAGTAACTTAGGCATATAATGCTTCAGCACGCATGAACACATAAGTATTCACTAACACATTCATTCCCATACTGTTGTACTCAAACGTTCAAACATGTGTAACACTTACACGAACGGGCGATTATCGCACATGAGCGCATGCACACGCACGGACACATACACAAACGTACGTGCACATTCATACACATGCACGTGCTCGTTCACAAACATGCACGCACGGTTGCACGCACGCGTACTCGCTCATACACGCGCCTCTCTCTCTCTGTGTCTGTCTGTCTGTCTGTCTGTCTGTCTGTCTGTCTGTCTCTCTCTCTCTCTCTCTCTCTCTCTCTCTCTCTCTCTCTCTGTGTGTGTGTCTCTCTCTCTCTCTCTCTCTCTCTCTTTTTCTCTCCTCCCCCACCTGCGTAGCAAAAGTCGAAGGAGAAGAGGAGCCTCTGTCCCACGTGACCAGGCTGGTCCTGCAGCAGATGGAGCCATGCCTGCACTGCGTACTTGCCCCCAGCGCTCAGTGTCGTGGTCTGACTGGGGCCCTGGTAGTACGTGGACCTGCACACATGTGTGATGGAGTGGTCTGACTGGGGCCCTGGTAGTACATACACCTGCACACATGTGTGATGGAGTGGTCTGACTGGGGCCCTGGTAGTACATACACCTGCACACATGTGTGATGGAGTGGTCTGACTGGGGCCCTGGTAGTACATGGACCTGCACACACGTGTGATGGAGTGGTCTGACTGGGGCCCTGGTAGTACATACACCTGCACACACGTGTGATGGAGTGGTCTGACTGAGGCCCTGGTAGAACATGGACCTGCACACACGTGTGATGGAGTGGTCTGACTGGGGCCCTGGTAGAACATGGACCTGCACACACGTGTGATGGAGTGGTCTGACTGGGGCCCTGGTAGAACATGGACCTGCACACACGTGTGATGGAGTGGTCTGACTGGGGCCCTGGTAGTACATACACCTGCACACACGTGTGATGGAGTGGTCTGACTGGGGCCCTGGTAGTACATACACCTGCACACACCTGTGATGGAGTGGTCTGACTGGGGCCCTGGTAGTACGTGGACCTGCACACACGTGTGATGGAGTGGTCTGACTGGGGCCCTGGTAGTACGTGGACCTGCACACACGTGTGATGGAGTGGTCTGACTGGGGCCCTGGTAGTACGTGGACCTGCACACACGTGTGATGGAGTGGCCTGCCTGG
>JAWQFJ010000542.1:17500-35000 GCA_034096865.1 Theodoxus fluviatilis
TCGCTGTGAGAGTTGGTAGCATCGCTAGCTACATGTAGGCCAACACCTGTGGCGAGCGATGAGCACTGCACATGAAGCGTCGTGTGGAGAGTGTCAGTGTGGAACGTGTGGAATCGCTTCGTGTACAGTGAGCTTAAGGAATAGGAGATGTTCGACCATCAGCATCATTGCCGAGTCGGCAGGTACATGAATGGCTTTGCTGGTTATATTGACATTGCACTGCTGTAAGTGCAAGCGTTGGAGAACAAAAGCGTTAGCAGACGGCACACGGAGGAATCAGCCACGCAGCACAGACAAGGAAACACGTCCTTGGGTGCGGTGCTTACCTACCTACTTAGCACAAAATAGGCCGGTGTCAACATCTGACTACCTTTACATCTGCTTTCATCACGTTGACACCGGCCTATTCCTTGCAATATCTTGCAAGGTTCCTAGTGTAAGCAACGCGCTCCTTGAGGCAGCGAGCAGAAGCCTGCCATGGCTTGGAAATGTTATTTGATACACGGTCTGAGACGCAATTCCAGAGAAGCACACCCTCAGTCAAGTCCACGTTGCCTGGTAATGACAACTCAGTTTTCCAGGACAGCAAAATGTTGATTTAGTTGTGATGGAACTGCATGGGACGTTGTGTTTTCCACGTAGACCCTCAGCCCAAGGAAGACTTACCTCAAGATCATTCTTTGAGCAGCAGTTTCGAGGACCTAGCTGGTCATATTTAAACACACTCTATCATCCTTAACCTGAATACGCCAACTTATCTGTGGAACTGCAGATTACACTTTTTCCATAGAATTCTGTGCAAGAAACTCACGACCGTAAGAGCGTTGGTGCACTCGAAAAAACTCAATTTTAAGAAATTTAAACTAATTTCTATGTTTTCCTAGCATACTTACCAGTAGACAACCATAGGTATATGACCTTTTCACCTCGAAAAAAGATTTGCAAAATCATCCCACACACGTGGCTTAATAGCATCAGCCAATGAAAAGGCTCCATCTATAGCGTCATGGCCAGTGAAAGGGAGGCAACTCTCCCTGTTTCCTGCACATGCGCATAGATACCATGATGCAACCACGTGCCACCACTTTTCGACACCATACCGAGAAACTCGTGTGAAGATGCACAAAAAATGGGGAGGAGGGTGGGACATTATGTTGTCTACTGGTAAGTATGCTAGGAAAACATAGAAATTAGTTTAAATTTCTTAAAGTTTTCTAAACATACTGTACCAGTAGACAACCATAGGTAGATTACCCCAGAAGGGAGGAGGGATGTGCATCTACCAACCTAACTTAAAGAACACACACCACTCAAAGGCGGACAGCGAACCCGCCACAACCAACTATTGATGCCAAAGGTGCCGTCCAGGCAACGAACGCGAACATTCTGCCGGCAGTGATGCGTGAAAACGCAGTCACTGCGCCAGAACGCCGCCCTCATGAGATGAGAGCGATACATTCTTGGCAAAAGCCACAGAGGTCGCAACCCTGCGAATCTCATGAGTCCTGGATACACCAACCAGAGGAACAAGCTGAGCATTCAAAACGTGTCCGTGATCCAAAGACAAATCCAGCTTAGGAAATGGATGTCTTTGATATCCCGCTGTGGCCAACTTCCATGGAAGAAACAGTCTATGTCGGCGAAACGACGAGACTGAGTTCTAGCCAGACATACTCCAGTGCACAGACTGGACAGTTGACACAGTCAGTATCGTTCGGATCGACATACACAGGTGATGGTGGGGACCCTCCAACCGAAAGACACGTCAATGCCACACGTGGCCTTGCTTGTGTTCGTGAACGCCGAGCGGTAACTACCGAGGGAGGCGTGTGACATCGAACGAGGGAAACAAGACCTGTCTCTCTGCAAACTGTGTGTCTGAACAGAGCCAAGCAGAAAGTTCAGGAAGTGAACGACCGACTGGCACATTCTCGAGTGAGGCTGCTCGAGAATGGACCAGAGAGAATGAGAACAATGTATTCCCCATCCGCCAGAGCAAGCAGCTCAAGGAAGCATGAAACTCCCGTCCAGAAAGGTGCGACCAAAATCATCCGAGGACACTCTAGGGCGACCCTGGCCAACACCTTCGGAATAAGGCGAGTGGGAGAAAAGCATAGACATGCACGCCCGACCACGACCTAGCAGAAGCATTCGTCCGAGAGCCCTCGGATCGTGCATCTGCGAGAGGAAACACGGAAGACATGTGTTGAATCGGGTGGCGAACAGATTCACCACCAGGTCGCCCCAGCGAAGCCACAGTCTATTCCATAGGAAGAAATTGATTCCTCCGGCTCAGTGAACTGCAAGGATATTCAATTTCCCGGGAAAGAATGCCGTGGAAATGGAACCTCCAGGAAAGTGAGCCCAAGAGAACCTCCTCAGCCCAGAGAGACAGAGTCGTAGAGACTGTGCCACCCTGATGGCGAAGAAAACTCAGCCACGCGACATTATCACCCGAGATTGTCACGTGCCGATCACGCAATACTGACACCAATCCCTTCAGAGAGAGAATACGCTTCCATCTCTAGAAAGTGGATTTGCCGCAGAGACTCGAGTGCAGACCAAAGGCTGGACACCAAGGTCGTGTCTGTGTCGGTCCTCCGGCTCAGTGATCTGCCAGGATAGTCAATTTCCAGAGAAAAAATTCTGTGGAAAAGGAACTTCCATGAGAGTGAGTGCAGAGACGATAGGTGTAAACCAACCAATCGTCCAGGTACAACCGCCAACCGAACTCCCCTGCCTCTCACCAACATCGCCACTGCTTGAAGACTGAATCCCAGCTGGAATGCTCAAGATCAATCGTAAATCCGGCGATTGCCGGGAACAAAGCAGCAAGCTGATACCTATAACGTGACTCCTGTCCCTCACGATCTACGGTAGAACGGCCGAACTCCAGAACACTAAGGCAGCACGCTGATCGGCCCGCATGGTCGTAGCCTCCATGCGGTCGATAGCAGTGCTCTGCCTGTCCAAGACCTATCCGACACGATCCACTGATCGCTCCGACTTCCAGAAAGTCCGAAGCTAATACAGGAAAGAAGGAGATTCACGCGAAGAAAAGCCAATGCACCGAGACAAAGCTAGAGGCAATAATTGAACCTAACCGGACTGAAAACCGGTGGAACAATACATGTAAAGTGCACAAACGGAGAATGAACAGAAATCGAAAAAACGCCAAGTGCTGTAAGATTTCTGAAAACCCCGATGTTCGTAGACCCCGCCTGTACTGCGATCTGTCGATCGAACAGGCGATCGCCGAGAAAACAACGCAGCATGTTGATCCGACCGCAAGGGCAAAACACTGTGCGTTCGTCAGCAACACCTGGCTGAAACCGATTCCCGGAAGGGACGAACTGGACAAAAAACAGACTCAAAGGAAAGATCACGATCTGTAATCGATCCGTCGATCCCCAGAGACCTGAGGCAGCAGCTGACTGACAAGAATGCAAGGCAGCATGCCGATCTGCCCGCCCGGGCCTTGCCTCCGTGCGGTAGATAGCAAGCCCTGCCTGTCCGCCGATCTTGTTGTGGTTCCTGGCAGAAAGGATCACGAACTAGCGTGAGATTAGCCGATCGCCGGGAAATGAACGAAACAAGCTGCTCTGACTGCAAAGGAAACGTCACTGAGCGAACGTCAGCATCGCCTGCCGTGACGAAATTCCCGGCCGGAAAAAACACGATTCACGCGAACACCGGGAATACAAGGCAGCAGCTGATCGAACCGCAAGGAAAAAATCTCTGTGCGGCGTCAGCAATGCTCTGCCTGTACCACGGACGACCAGACCGAAGGAAAGATCACGATCTGATCACCTATCAGCCGATCCCCAGAGACCTGAGGCAATATTGCTGATCGAAAACTCATGGGCAAAACCGAGCGATCGTCAGCAACGCCTGCCCCAAGTCGAGAATCCTGCGCGAAAACTCGCGACCGCCGAGAATTCAAGGCTGTCTGCCGATGGAATCGCGCGGAAAAACCCCAGCGCGAACATCAGCAATGCTCGACCCGTACAGTGACCCTGGTCCATACCTACCTACCGTTCGATTGTGTCTGATTCCCGACAGGGATGATCACGATCGAGCGATAGATCAGGCAATCGAGGAAAAAACAAAGTACGAGCGCCGGAAGGCAGCCGGGCGGATTGCCATCGAAAACACTCAGAGTCCGCAGACCTATGTGAGCGACGAGCAGAAACCCGTACCGGACTGAGCGATCGCGAATCAGAGTCTGACAAATCACGAAGGAGATAGTGTCGAGACTCAACGCGCCGCCCAAGCAGAGATTCCCGAGAAGCACGAACGGGAGAATCAGAGTCAAAGAGAAGATCGCGATCTGACATGCGATCGACCGATCCCCCTAGAACTGAAACAGTATGCTGATCGAAACGCAAATCCAAGCGATCGTCAGGCACGTATCGCCGAGGGCGAGAATCTCGCGCAAAATCACGTGATCGCTGAGACGCCAAGGACGCAGGCTGATCAAACCGTCCGGGAAAAAACCTCGGAGCGATCAACAGCACCGCGCGTCCTGTAAAAGGACCCCTGCCCAACACCATCTACTGCTCGATCGTGTCGAAATTCCCGACAAGGACGATCACGATCGAGCAATAGACCAGGCAATCGTCGTGAAAACAAGCGAGGACGCTGATCAGACCGCAAAGGCAAAACCTCTGCGCGGTCGACAGCAACACCTCTCCGGTCGCGCTGATCGCCACGATCCACTGATCGAGGGACAGAACGCCCGGAAAACAAAGCAGCATGCTGATCGAGCCAACTGGGCATTGCCTCCGTGTAAGCGATCGCAAGGTTGCATGCACCGTGACTGACGCCTGGCCGTCACGATGTACGGAACGATCGGCTGATCGTCCGAATGCCAAGGCAACATGCTGATCGAATCGGACGGGCAAAGCCTCTGTGCGGTCGATCGCAACGCATAGCCTGTATCCTGACCCGCTCTTTTCCTCTCCCATCATGATCGATTGAATGATCATCTGATCGCCAGTGAACCATGGCAGCATGCTGATCGGATCGCGCGGGCATTGCCTCGGCGGGATCGATAGCAACGCTCTGCCGGTATCGCGACTCGTGTCGGATACGATCTACTGCATGGTCGACCAGGAGAAGGCCAGGAATCCGAGGCAACATGCTGATCGGATCGCATGGGCAGAGCCCCCTTGCGATCGATAGCCGTGCCCACCCCACCGAGGGACTCGTCTCCGTCTCGACTTACCGCCGGGAGAGAATCCGATCGGTGCGACACCGCACTCTGGGAACTGAAACAAAGGCAGCCTCAGACAAATACACCAAACATGCAGCAGCCGCCTGGGGACCCAAAACTGGCTCAGAAACCACCCCCGAGCAATCCCCAGAGACAGAGTGTCCTGTAAAGAAGAGTTGTCGAGAGAAGAAATCTTCCCCGACACATCGTCTACCCTGCTACACGATGCAGAGGAAGAGGCCGAACGAGGCTTACTCGAACGCGACTTTACCTCTTACATGGCAAAAAGGAAGGAGGTATAGACAAACAGCTCTTCCTCTTAGAAGCAGAGCCGCGCATGCGCACCTGCGCACCGCCTCCGTACCCTGAAGAGAGGTAGGAGGGCGAGCCGCCATATTCCCAAATGGCGAAACAAAATGGCGGACAGCAACAGTGTCAACTTGACGCAAGCAGTAGCAAGAACGCACTCACAAGAATAAAAGCGTACAACAAGCGAAAACACGCTCACAACGCACCTAGCCGAAGCTAGAGACAACAGGCAACAAAATAACTGAACCAGACCGTGCACTGAGGTTACCGGCAGGAACAGAAATTGAAGCAAAAAACGAATTAAACAGGAATTCTGTCGTAGGAAGCGATTCAGAGTAATCTCCCCGGACGGCAAGGTTGCCGAGGGAGGGCGTTCGACTGCTAATATGAATATGTATGGGATGACACGGGATTATTAGGACGCGGGGAATTCGGACTGAGGAAGAAGGAAGACTGTTGTGAAAAAGCAGAGGGCTTGAGAGAATTATAACGAAGTCTGAGTTACGGAGCAGTTGAAGAAGGCGGATCGAGGGTGAACAATATCCACTCTGGTGGAAAGGGTGGACAGCACCGAGCGTGGGTTGATTGAGAGAAGTCTGGTGGAATCCGGTGGTGGAGTCACTGGAGAAGCTTCAGCTTGGTCTCGCCCGGTATTGCGTTTGACCTACGAGATCAGGCTCCGAGCGGCTACAAGTGGTGGAGCTGACATCACCTAGCCTGAGTGTTGGGTACAAGCTCCAGCATCCAGCAAGGTAAGGATGTGGAGCTGTCATCATCTATCTCTCTCTGCCATGTAAGAGTGTGTGTGTGCAACTGTAGATTGCATGGCGCGTGGATGTTGGATGCAAGATGGCGTCTATCTATCTGATAGTGAATGAGCATGTGAGAGGATGTCTGTATTAGTGATTGAATGATATTTATTACTGTCTCTCTCTGGCTCCTTGCATGAACGTGCTCACAGAGGGATCTGCGTGCCTCTCGGTCAGGCATGAGGGCGTTATGACTCTAGTTCGCGCAGTGGCACAAGATGGCGTCCGCGTCCGTTGCTGGAATGACGGTTGTGTCTTGTGTTACGGCGAAGAAGGGCAAAACGCTCTCTACAACAATTCGAAAAACGGCGAGGGCCGTAGGAGTGTTTGTACTTCCCAACAGCAACGCCGCCATAGTCAACAGCAAATCCTTCAGAAAGTCCGCACAACGTGAAGACTTGAGGAGAACACCAGAGTACATCCAAACACTCCAACGAAAAGTCGAAAAGTGGTGGCACGTGGTTGCATCATGGTATCTATGCGCATGTGCAGGAAACAGGGAGAGTTGCCTCCCTTTCACTGGCCATGACGCTATAGATGGAGCCTTTTCATTGGCTGATGCTATTAAGCCACGTGTGTGGGATGATTTTGCAAATCTTTTTTCGAGGTGAAAAGGTCATATACCTATGGTTGTCTACTGGTTCAGTATGTTTAGAAAACATATAAAAATGTTGTCATGGGCCTTGCATGCTTGGTGTCAAGGGCATTATGATTACACCATCAATCAGTCCAGGTCTGCTGATGAACTGCAATAGGGTGTGTGCGTGTGACCTGAACATTTCTGGGTTGTAATGCCAACTTTTTACAAGGAAAGGCATTTGGGTTATTTTCCAGGTAACACCCGTTTTCTTTCGATTGTAAAATTTAAACATTTAAACGATTTTATTTCTTTGCTGAGTAGAGTGGTTCATGTATAGCAACTGCAGAAAACGTGAATTCCAGCATACTTGGAAGAGAGTATCTGAACAGCATAGATGGTGGTATTTTTTCTAGGCTTGCATCCAACACATCAGCAGTATAATTCCTCAAATAAAATCACAACTTCATTAATCTGCATAAATTAATCAAATTCAAAACTAAATATCCACATGCGGTCACAAATACATTTGTGTGTGCATGTCCCAGTTTCCCCTCACACCCTTTTTTTATCTATTAGTGTACACAGACTGGGTGCACGTTTTGCGTTCTCACTGCTCTTGTGCATATGGTGGGAAGGTTTGCCTTGCTGACTAGGTCCCTAGTACAGATGCACTGGGGCGTGTGCTCACACCATGTGTGTGTGTGTGTGTGCATTTGAACATACAAGTGTATTGGTCTTGATGCAATATTAATCTTCTTCATTGTAGTCTGCCTCCTTAGCAGTCATGCCCAAGTCGGCATTGTTGTGATGGTGAATTATCTCTAGAACACCTACCTACCTACCTACCCACCCACCCACCCATGGTGACGACTGCTGATCTTTCACATGCCTCCAGCACAACAAAGGCTGTAACTTGGGAGTCTCATTTTATTCCAGAGAGCAAAGCTGCACTTATCAACAAAAACTAATGGCGCATGATCCTTGAAAATTCAAACTCTAGGAAAGCATAAGGAAAGTTTAATACATCACATATCCATTGGGGGGAAAAAGTTATACATAATGTTTCCTACCAACCACAACAAAAAGTAAACATAAATTCGTGTATAACACTGAAAGTCAATGCAAAATATTTGTTATTACTGATAAAAATAGATAATATCATAAACATACTGCAACAAGCTCAACATTTTTTTTTCGTAGCAGGGGAAAACTTTAACACATATGTGGCCGGGTGTAGTGAAGCCCAAAGTTTTACTCTCTCTCTCTCTCTCCCTCTCTCTCTCTCCTTCTCTCTTTCTCTCGCCCTCTCTCTCTCCTCCCCCTCCTCCCTTTAGCCTTGTCAAAGCGCTGGCCCAAGCCAAGCACTGTCAGCATGTTTCCCCTCTCCCCCTCCCTGTATCCCTGTATCATGTATCCTGCGTCTCAGACGGCCATGTTCTATATATATATGTTGTAAGACCAGCCTACTATGTATCTTAGCCTGGGAGGGTCCCAGTGCGCCTCCCCTTATCTGTTTGTTAATTGAACTTGACATGTGACTTCGGACAGCTCCCCTCTATCGTTCGCGCGGCTATTCACAGTAAAACTTTGGGCTTCACTACACCCGGCCACACATGCATAAAGGCTGGGTTACAAAAATAAAAAGTAACAGCTTATCACAACAAGAAGGGCAAAGCCCATACGACTCACATGCTTGACCTTGACCTTTACATGACCTTGACCTTCAGGTGACCTTCAAGGTCAAGGTCAAACAACTAAACCTACCAATGACATCATACACTAAGAAATGCTTTACACATTTTTCCTACCAAAATACATGTGACCTTGACCCAAGGTCAAGGTCATCAAAGGTCATGCAACACAAGCTGTTAATTCAAGACATAGGAAGCACAATGGTGCTTATTGGCACTTTCTACCATGAGATATGGTCACTTTTAGTGGTTCACTACCCCATTTTGGTCACATTTCATAAGGGTCAAAGTGACCTTGACCTTGAT
Organism: Theodoxus fluviatilis; assembly: GCA_034096865.1. Lineage (NCBI taxonomy): Eukaryota > Metazoa > Mollusca > Gastropoda > Cycloneritida > Neritidae > Theodoxus > Theodoxus fluviatilis. The sequence continues at coordinate 26,411 of JAWQFJ010000542.1, forward strand.
GATATGTGACCAAATGTGTCTCATGATGAAAGTATAACATGTGCCCCACATAATTATTAAGTTTGAAACAGTTATCTTCCATAGTTCAGGGTCAAGGTCACTTCAAAATATGTATACAATCCAACTTTGAAGCGCTCCTATGAAGCAAGGTCAACCAAACTGGTATCAAAAGATAGGAATTACTTTGCCCTATATACCATATATTGTTGAGGTATCCAATCTAAAAAACTTTAGAGAAAATTGATAAAATGTGAAAAATGGCTGTTTTTAGACAACATTTATGGCCCCTGCGACCTTGACCTTGAAGCAAGGTCAAGTCACTGTGTATGTTTTTTGACGCCTTGTCATCATACACCATCATGCCAAATTGGGTGTTGATAGACTTAATAGTCTCCGAGAAAAATCCAACGTTAAAGTTTTTCACGGACGCCCGGACGCCCGGACGGACGACACGGGTGAGTACATAGACTCACTTTTGCTTCGCATGTGAGTCAAAAAGGAGAGAGAGAAAAAAGGTTTGTATCACTTTCAACAGAAGACAATAATGAAAAGATACAAGATCAAAGTATTATTATTTTTGCTGCACGTGACAAGTCCTTGAGAAAGGCGTGCATCACTGCTCCAAGGCAGACGACAATTTACTGCATGGTTCTTGTGTCCTGCAGGCAGGCATGCAGTACTGCTGTATTAGCAGAAACTTCATCTTGACAGGTTCCAGCTGGAACAACAGTGTTCTCAACACCAAACAAAGAAAAGTTAGTATTCGAATAATTGAAATCTTAAACTTAATTTAAAACTAGAACTAGTGATTGGCACATCCAGAATAAATAAATGAAAAACTAAAAAAGCAAACAAGTCAGTAAGCATATTTCTTTGAAGGAAAATACTACAAAATATTCCCGTCCATGTAGGCAATTTAGGAGCTCCCTCTGTTGTGAAGAAGTTGCTTGGATGATTCCAAGACAAGGCCATTGCCTCTGCCAGACCCTCAGCCCAGGTCAGAGGAGATGATGGCAACGCCACGCTCGTAGAAGCTGTGGTCCTTGCCAGTCATGTCGGTGGCCTCGAAGTCCAGCGTGAAGAGCAGCTGTCCTCGGGTGGCGTTGAGGTAGACTGGCAGCGTGATCTTGCCCTTGGATGGGTCGTCCCCAGTCAGCCTGTAGGCACACAACCCACGGTCATCTCCTGGCTGGCCACAGTCAGTCTCACCCACTTACTTCCCATTCTCCTTGATACTCATCAGTCACTACACTCAGTCACACTACAGTCCTACTCTCACACATTCACTTCCCATTCTCCTTTGTACCCATCAGTCACTACACTCAGTCACACTACAGTCCTATTCTCACACATTGACTTCTCATTCTCCTTGGTACCCATAAGTCACTACACTCAGTCACACTACAGTCCTACTCTCACACATTCACTTCCCATTCTCCTTGGTAACCATCAGTCACTACACTCAGTCACACTACAGTCCTACTCTCACACATTCACTTCCCATTCTCCTTGGTACCCATCAGTCACTACACTCAGTCACACTACAGTCCTATTCTCACACATTGACTTCTCATTCTCCTTGGTACCCATAAGTCACTACACTCAGTCACACTACAGTCCTACTCTCACACATTCACTTCCCATTCTCCTTGGTAACCATCAGTCACTACACTCAGTCACACTACAGTCCTACTCTCACACATTCACTTCCCATTCTCCTTGGTACCCATCAGTCACTACACTCAGTCACACTACAGTCCTACTCTCACACATTCACTTCCCATTCTCCTTGGTACCCATCAGTCACTACACTCAGTCACACTACAGTCCTACTCTCACACATTCACTTCCCATTCTCCTTGGTACCCATCAGTCACTACACTCAGTCACACTACAGTCCTACTCTCACACATTGACTTCCCATTCTCCTTGGTACCCATCAGTCACTACACTACTGCAACAAGCTCAACATTTTTTTCGCATCAGGGGAAAACTTTAACACACGCATAAAGGCTGGGTTACAAAAATAACAAGTAACAGCTTATCACAAAAAGAAGAGAAAAAAAAGGTTTGTATCACCTTCAACAGAAGACAATAATGAAAAGATACAGTCCTACTCTCACACATTTACTTTTCATTCTCCTTGCTAGCCTTCATTCACAAGACTCAGTCACACTATAGTCATACTCTCACACATTTATTTCCCATTCTCCTTGCTAGCCTTCATTCACAAGACTCAGTCACACTATAGTCCTACTCTCACACATTTATTTCTCATTCTCCTTGCTAGCCTTCATTCACAAGACTCAGTCACACTATAGTCCTACTCTCACACATTTATTTCCCATTCTCCTTGCTATCCTTCAGTCACAAGACTCAGTCACACTATAGTCCTACTCTCACACATTTATTTCTCATTCCGCTTGCTAGCCTTCATTCACAGGAGTCAAAATACAACCTCAGTCATGCCAAGCTCCACTGTTAGCCAGTTGCACAACAACTATGATAGCTCCACATTCAAAACTCATGTCAAAGTCAACTGTCATTCAGTAACGACATTGTTACATGATCACTTGACTACATGCCAGAGACTCAATTACTCCTTAGCCATACTATTCTTCAGGCACATGAAAGCCATAAATGCTCACAACTGACATAACATCCAAGTCCCATAGTAAACTCATGTGCAACAAATTATTTTTCACTTGTGGCTACTAAGCGCCCCAAGCATAAAATATATACATCTGTGAAAGAATTACTTCACAAGCCCAGAGATAAATTCAGTATAGTTGTGCACCAACATAGAACGGGAACTCAATAAACCCAGCAAAGATGCTACAGCAAATGTGGAGTGGGATGGGGTGTGGGGTTGGAGTGGTGGAGAGAGGAGGAGAAACAGAGAAAGGGAGAGAGTGCCCTTATAAATTTATGTGCTGGCAATGATTAAACTGGACTGAAAAAAAAATCTTTGTCTTACAATTTATAGGTTACACTACTGACTTTTGAGATCAAATCTAGGTGAAAGAGGAGTACCCAATCACAACTACTCTGGGGCAGGTTACAAGGTGACAAAGCAGGGAAAGCTCACCTGATCCAGCGCAGCAGGGTGAGGGGCAGGTCGGTGGCGATGGCGGTGGACAGAGACAGCTTATTGTTCTTGCACACTGCTCCATTCAGCTTCAGCTCTGCAGACAAAACAAGATTTGATACAGTCTCAGTCTGTCTACTTATGGAAAAAAAGTATCTTTTTGCAGTTTCCCTTCAGCCTTCAGTTTGGAAAGGCATTCATACAACAGTTACTTATCAAAATTCTGATATCTTTTAAGAAAAACCCAGAAACATAGAAAAAACGAATACATTCACCTAGGATGTGGTTGTAGATGGGCCTAACCGTGGAGAAAGTGCACACATGCAGACACACATGCACGCAAGCACACACACAGAGTGAGTGAGAGAGAGAGCGAGAACGAATGAATGGTTTATTCTTGTGAGGCCACCGGCCCATCACAACTCGGTTACAAATAATATGCCTCATCAGCCACCACAATACAAATCGCTTCTTGTCTTCTCTTAAACGTATAATACAGAAACATAGCAACCGTGTGTACTGCTTTTGGCTCTTCCAGTGACAAGAGTGTCTTTACATCACATGCTTTCGTATTTGTCACCAACTTAGAAATGTACATTCGTCGCAGATCCTCATAGACAGGACATTCAAACAACAAATGCATTTCACTTTCGTCATCTTCATAGCAAGCTGGACATAGATAAGCATTATCAGACCGCTCTTTTGCAAATCTATGCTTGTGAGTGAAGAAGTTGCTAAACACTGTACTAAAATGGACATACACATCTCGAATAACTTTTTAATTCAATATATACAAATACTTTTTTCTCTCTTGAAGGATCTGTAGAACTTGTATATACCACTCCCTGCCAATGAATTTATCCATACATTTCTGTTTTCAATTATAGGCGCTTTCTGATCTCTAACAAACACTTCGACTCGTTTTGCACATTCTGACTACACCATACATCTGCAAATTCATATCTGTACAATACTTTTATTTGGTCTATCCAATTATTGTAATTGCCTGAGAGAAGCATCATCTTATCAACTTTGTAAGGGTAACGAGTAGCATCCATCTTTAACACACGTAACCAAAATTTTATAACACGTAGCGTTGCATTGATGTACAGTGGATATCTTCCAGTTTCACCATACATCATCAAGTTAGGAGCTTGCGAAGAAACATTAAGAAATCTTTTAATGGCTTGTAGATGTACAGATTCCACTACCGAACAGCTAAATAGGCCCCACAGCAAGAGAGAGCGAGAGAGAAGAGAGCGAGAGCGAGAGAGAGAGAGAGAGAGGAGAGAGAGAGAGAGAAAAGAGAGAGAGCAAGCGAGAGCGAGAACGTGAGAGAGCGACAGCAAGAGAGAGAGCAAGAGAGAGAGAGAGAGGGAGAGAGGGAGGGAGGGGGGGGGGGGGGGGGGGAGGAGAGAGAGAAAGAGAGAGAGAGAGCGGCACTTTCAGACACCTACCAGCGATGCCAAAGCTGCAGTCATCCAGAGAGCCAGACTTGGCATCAGTCACTGTCACCTGCACAGTAGAAAAACAGAACAATGTACACAAGTGAAGATGATGATGAAGATGGTGATGATGATGGTGATGATGACGATGATGATGATGAAGATGATGATGACGACGATGATGATAAATTATCCTCTAATCTCTCTATTTAAAAAGTTTTCATTAAAAATAAATACAAACAATTTCAATTGGAAAGTCATTTTTAGAAGAACTTTCATCATGTCTGACTAATATCTATAGTCAAGGACGACTGCCACAGACTTCCTTTTTATCATCTAACATACCACACAAAATAGAATGTTTCAAGATCATCTGCAGCACATGGTCATGGCATGCATGTACATGCATGTGTGAGCACACATGGACTCTTTCATACAACATGCATCTCTAGGACCACACTTCTGCCAACAACAAACATGCTCATCTTCACACACACACACACACAGACACACACACACACACACACACACACACAACGACCCCCACTCCTTCCACAGCCAGAATGCCTACATCAAGGTAGAGCTCCTCCAGGGACCAGCTGTTGGACTGGGCCACATACTGGCGGGTGGCGGTGATGTAGGCCTCAGGGATGAACAGCCCGCCCAGCCACACATGGATGTTCTGAAAAACCAACACACAACTCTCACTGCCAGGTACACAGACACTGATCAGATGTAGACATTTCCTTTTTATGGCGTACCAAGCTGGTGCATCTTTCCCCAGCACACCATGACAGAAATGTATCATTTCCACTAACTTATGAAACTTGAAAAATTCATGTTCACTTCCAGTATCATGCTTAATTAATATATCTAAGTAGCATAGCTACCAATATTTCATATCTAAAACATGCTCTTGCATGTATGCAACGCCCAACTTTTTCTGTGAAAGACATTGGAATACATGCAATGGATCCTGTTTTTGACGTGGCAGCTGACAAAAAGAAGAATGAGTCTAGTACCCCCGTTGGCTGCAGCCTTAGACAACACTGACCTTGAGCTCACGGGCTCCACCAGACTGGGTGGCCTGGACAATGGTCTGCAACTGCTTGACACGGCGGCTGAAGTCTGTGATCCACTGGATGACAGTCAGCCCAGCTGGCACTGTGTATCGGCACCAGGTCTGAGGAATCATACCTGAAATGCAAAGCAGCCTCACAATCTGCTGGCAAACTCAGGCATGCAGGTTTTGTAGCAGCATAAGCGTCTGTTTGGTGAAATTACATCCTGATATCTCTGAGGCCAGTCAAAGTAATAAAAAAGGTGTGCTGAGAGATTGCCTTTATGCTCTACAGCATGTTGGGACTGCCACCTTACACAGAGTGAGCATGTTTATACCCACTGTTCATACATCACCCCAACAAATGACCTTGCAAAAGAATATCTATGAGTAGGGCTGTGTTACATCCAGGAACTCAAAGAATTTTCACACCTTACATTTAATGCAGAAACATTTTAGAAAGAACACCTATTTGGAAAGCATAGTAAGGTCAAGCTGCAGGAAGACAGACCAGCTTCAGCCTTTAGATGCTGACGGGGCTTGAATTGCCATTCTTGCATGGGACTCTAAAGTCTTTTTTTTAAAACAATTTATTTTCACAAAAAAAGATACAGCTATCAAGGTTGGATCATCATAATTGTAACAGAAATGTACATGCAATCACAACTGCCCTCATTCCTGGAAAAAAGACTTCCACTTCCAACTTAAATTTCTCAAAATTACCTGCCGTTCTAGCTGCAGACTCTTCTATATTCAACACATTAAACATAAATTTATTAAAGTCTTCAAATAAAGGCAATTTATTCATGGATCTTTTGTAATATATATGTTTCTTTCCTAGCAGAATGATATGGTTTGTATATGAATCATAGTCTGGCGAGCCAAGCAAAATATCTTGCTTATTCAAATGTAAGGGAATCTTCGTCTTGCTACAAAGGAAACAAATAATTTCTTTCCAAAAGGTTTCACTAACAGTACAGTCAACAAAGAGATGCTCCAAAGTTTTGGGTTCTGTCAAACAGAAAGAGCAGACATTACTCTGAACAATCTTTAGTTTAAACAAATAGTCATTAACGGGTAGTATTCTGTGCAAAATTTTATACTGAAAGTTCTTAAGTTTCACTTCTCTTGTTGCTACAAGGAATCATATAATACCGCCTTCATGGCAATTCAGATACTCCCAATCTGTTTTCCCAAGATGTTTGCGAAGTAGATTTTTGGCTATTTTCAATAAGAATTGTATAATACATTCTTGCAATTGTAAAAAAAAATTTTTTTAGCAAAAGGTTCGTATCGGTAGTTCCACTTCACAAGTAATACTACTTGCAGTAGCTCTTTCGAAACTACTTTTCCAGTGAGTGGGGATTATGCCTAATAGTTTTGCGTATTCCAAAAAGTTTCTTTGTAGGCTAAAGTGGAATTTTAACTCTTCAAATGATATAAATCTCCCGTTCGGATGAACAATATCTTTCGTACTTCTAATTCCTACGTCAAACCATGTTTTTTAAAAGTAAGTTTTATCTTTATATTGCGGGTTGTTCCACAATGGCTGATGTAAAAGGTCACAGGTCAAGAAAGTGCTTGCTTACAAATTCGTTCCAGCTAAAGTCACTGCAGATGTTGATGAGAGGGGACTCCTCCAGGACTGACAGATGCCTGATAAAGAACAAGCAAACCAGTCTCCATGTATGTGCACCAACTCAACACTCACCCTTGACCAGGTGGGCCATCATGGAGCGGTGGTGGTTGGTGGGCTTCTTCTCTCCGACGCAGATCTTCATCACGTCCTGCAGGTCCTGGCGCACATCCAGCAGCAGACGTGCACCTGCATTCACCTCACGCTCAAAGAAGCGGAACAGCGGATCCTTGATGTTCTCCACCGTCCTCTTCATGGAGCCCAGGGCCTGCACACAGCACCGCAAGGGCAAGTCAGGCAGGGAGCATAGAGGATTTTGAAGCCCTGAAGGGAACTTCAGCTTTTGTTGACAAAACAAAATGACCACAAGGATGGCTTGGAGGTGTGGAAATTCCTGGTTTAATGAAGGACAAGACGTTTCTGGCACAGGCTTCCTCAGCGCCCTTGCTTTGGAATGGTGCATGAATACCTGTGTATAGTTTTACATAACTTGTGCGCAATGGCGAGAGGCAAAATGTTATCAGCACGAAAACTTGAACTGCAGATACATAGATGCACAGCACTATGATTTCACATGAACAACAGAATACAAGCATAGGCAACTTATCCAATGGTTCAGACAGAACAGGAATCAACAGATGACGATGTACTTAAGCTAACTAAAGATTCTGGAGCAACAAAAGTTGGTCACTGCACAGGGACTGGGAAACGGGAGTGGGATCAAGGGGTGGCAAAAGCTTTGCTTTGGAGTGAAGCTGCAGTGCTTGCAACAAGGGCATGGACTGCACACAAAATCACCATTTTCCTGGATGGGCAACCCTTATGTCTCAAATCTGCAGGTGGTCACTAAGTCAGTGCCATCAGATCTACATCTCCTACACTTCATGTGTACAGTCCACTAAATGATGTGTTATCTTTTACACGCAGTGAAATGTCCCACAAAGAGTTCCCCAAAAGGAAGAATAAATATCAATGATAGGAACTTTTACATATTTATCTCCAGTGATGCTGCATCAACATGGCACAACACTGATGTGCTGAATTTGTCCATCTACAGAGAGTGTAATTGCACAATAACAGCTACTGGGGGTTGGGGGTGAGGTGTGGGAAGTGAGAGAACTTTTTTGAATAGCCAGGAGCTTTGGCTATATTCAGATACACATGACAAGGAAATCCCACAATGAATTGTACTTATTTGAATATCATCATATTTTTCTGCATCTGTGGTTGGAACTAAAGTATCTACCAGTCTATCACTACCCCAAAATCTTACAAATAATACACGTCTATTCCAGCAAAAGTAAATAAGACAATCAAACAAATGGGTGCTCTAAAATTAATCCTCCACCCCAAGAAAAGAC
>JAWQFJ010000542.1:40285-52785 GCA_034096865.1 Theodoxus fluviatilis
CTCCTATTGAGGTCAACCACGCTATCATCAGTTAGTATAGAGGAGTTCTCTCCCTTGCAGCATTCTCCTAATGGAAAGAGCTACAAAATGATACCAAACATGTCGGCATTCAAGCTTCGATCGTGTATGTTGTCAAGTGGAAAACAATGACACCGTCAGCCCCAAAAAGCAAAGAAACAATTTATTTCGGTGACAGGTAGTGTACATTTAAAGATTTTATAAATATTTTCGAGCACATTTCACACTTATAAAGACCGGCGCTGGTTAGTAAGATGGTTATGCAACTCAAATCTGCAATAATCCCAACATCGACGAAAATCAAGAAAATAATGCGTTTGCACTGCCGTATCCCCCCTTAATCCTCGAATGCAGTTTGAACAAAGCTGCAACTGGAAACTTTGTGTCCTTAATTGGTTACCACTTTGACTTGCTAGAGTATAGTAAACCCTCAAAACCATCACAGATGTGCCAGGAAGCACCCCTCACCATGGCAACAGACTCCACCCAGGTGTCAAGCATGTCGCAGGCCACGCGAAGGTCGGACTCCGTGAACTCATACTTCTTGGCCCAGCCCAGGGGCGTGTAGCGCATGCGCTCCTGCACCATGGCTTGGAACCAGGCCAGCAGGAAGTAGAGGCGGGCACGCTCATTGGGGGCCTGCAACACAGCAAGCGAAACAAGGCAGTGATGCAGTGTGCAGCACTTGGGAAGCATCGTCATACATCAAATTGCTGTATTGTCATCACAAAAGTTGTTCAAATTGTCCCAAACCATTCAAATTGAAGGGTGTGCAGATGATGCTCTAGATAAAGTCATCTGCACCGATATACAATGAATTGTACAGTTTCCTGCAACAGCTTTTTCAAGGGAACAAAAATGGATTTCCAGAACATGACAATTCAGTTTAGATGCATTACAGCTGCAGCATGGGAACGACACTCACATGACAACACCAATGTATTACTTCTCTTTGTACAAAAGCTTGAAGAACACTTCCTCTAGATTTACATTCTACTGTACCAAACTCCAACAGAGAGAGGACACAGCATTACAAGGGGAACAGCAGGGGAGACTCACCTTGCACATGCGGGCAGCAGGCACAGTACTGAGGGTGCGGTTGAGGTTGGCAGCCACACCGGGAGGCGGCTCAAACACGAATGCACGGCCAGCACGCAGCAAGTTGGTGGGCAGCTGTAGGCCAGAAAACACAGGAGTTTTCACAATGGAATCCAACCCTGATGATAGTTTTTCTTTACATGATACATGGACTCCACTGAACAAAAGAGAACAAAATTAATCATTCAATAATATTTTATTTTTACTGTTCACTCTTCAGGCCAGTTTCATGGCAGAGATTTTTTACCTTTTGAAATTACCGTATGCACCATCGAGCAACAACAGAAACTTTCTATCTTATTTGTCAAAGAGACAGCAACTTGGCACTCATTCCACACTTGACAAAAGACTTGTAGGAAAGGCCTGCCACAAGAGCAGGGTTGCTGCTGCTAGAGCTACCAAGTCCAACACAAGAATCATACATCTGCTATAAAAAAATCTGCATTGTGCTCAGAGAGCTCCAAAACTGATGTTGAGTTAGGAGGAAGGCTCTGTCACCTTGGGGTTGATTTCCATGGTGAGGAAGAGGCGGAAGCTGGGGTGGGGTGTTAGGTTGTGAAGCTTCTTCTCCAGCTGCACCAGCCACTGCACAGCCAGGTGCACATTCTTCAGCATCACCCAGCGCCCAGACTTGCTGGCAGAGTTGATGGCCTTCTCTGCCTGGGTGAAGCCCTCCGCAGACCCTGCACAGGAAGGCATGTGAACAAGGCATTGCAGTACAGTCATTCCATCAAAGCTTTGCATTTATATAACCCAAAGGAGTTGCAATCCATCACAACATACAGGCACAGCATGTATCAATAGCATTTGAATATGGCAAACAGTTACAGCATTCGTGCATTGAAGACAGCAATAGCGTTTAGAGATTGCAGAGAGCAGCAAATATATATCAGGCACTGTCCAGACTATTGCAACTAATGGCATATGGACCAGTTCAGGATGCCAATATTGTTTGTAATCATTATAAGCAACAACTCAGGTATGACGAAAAGGCAGCTGGAATTGGTAGCATTATATAGGTGGCGGCAGCCTCTATACAGTCATGCAGGGAAACCTGGTTTTTGCACTAATTTTCACACCATGTTTATATCAACAACATTTGCTTGGTTTGTCTTGACAATGTGCCCAATAAATACTTTGAAGTTCATTCTGCCTTGTCTTTGCCTTCGTTTGATGTGAATGAGAACATGTGAGCGAGAGGAGTAGGCAGAAATGCCTAATATTTTGGATCGACGAACCGCGACGCCATTAGGCCTGCAGCCATTTTGAGCTCAAGCAAAACAACACCTATCTGGGAAATCTCGCTGTTCTCTGTTCATGTCTATTTTTAACTTGAACAAAAGTGTGTCAGGTCAAACAAGACAAAGCTAGGCNNNGAGTTATAGCTTCTTAAAGTGAAATATTCCATAAAATGGCCTTGTTCCGCGAGGCAAATTGGTGTTTTTTTCCCATTTTAAGGCTCTTAAAAAAAACAAACCAGCCTGCCATGGTCCCTGAAAAAAATTAGAGCCAGACAATAACATAGAATCTATGAAATATTTCATTGATAAGGACAGCTGTGCTTTAGTTTTGATTCTAATGACCTTCAAAGTTGCTACTTTATGCTGATTTGACATTTATGTATTACGAGCGTTTCGCTTTTCACGACCTTTGAAGTGGCATATCTCAGAAACTAATGAAGATATTCACTTACTTTTTTTTTTGTTTTTCTAGTCTTTCTGCCAACTTTATAACACAACACATTATAAACTTCGTCTTCCCCAAAAAAATTTTGACTGCCGCCACCTACATTATATTTATAAAGCTAACATTAATATATTTAAGTGTTTTTCTTCTGTTTTCACAATACCTTTCCCACCATGCAGCTATGATTGCTCGATGCTTTAACAGCTTCAAATGCGTTTCAGTCTCTCTATGAGTTCAAGTGCCAATGTCTTCCTCTACATGGAGCAGGACCTAATGAGGGTCAAACTTTGGCTCAGCACTGTTCCAAAGCCCAGCTCCAAGACTATACAACAATTTGTCTGCTGACACTCCTGCCAATCTGCACCCTCATCATGTAATCAAATTAACTCTTCACTGCAATTTCTCTCTATAACAGATAGTTGTATGACAGGCCAGCAGCCCCTAACATGCAGGTTGCACAGCATTCTGGGCCTTCTCCTCCTGGCCCCCTATTAAAACAAAGACTCACCAATGGCAATGGAGGTAATCTGCTTGCTCAGCTCAGCAGCCAGATCGTCAACTCGGTCACTGGCATCATAGCCAGGCACGGAGCACATCAGCACTGGAGTGTTGGGCTTGACCTAAGCCAAAAAAAACAACACAAAATAAGCATGACTCAACATATTTACCCAAAGCAGTCCATTGCTAGTTGGTTTACCAAGACTTCAACAGCCAACTACTGTGGAATGAAAGTATACTGAGAAAATGCCCCAACTACCTACGACACTTCAGGTCATATCTTAAGTTCTCATGCAAATAAATCCACCCATAAGCTGTTCAGTCATTCAGTGAAATAACCGTTAGAATTACTATTTGACAATGTAGTTAAAACATTTTTAACAGATAAACACAACACATTTTTGTTTACAGTCAGAGAAGGTTACTTCCACAGAATATGAAATCACATCACATTACAATGCACAGTGCTGAACAAGACACATGCACGCACGCACATATGCACGCATCCGCGCACGCACACTCACAATGATGGAAAAAAGGACCACACGGCATTACCTCTTTTTCCACAATTTCAGACAGGTTGAGCTCCTTGTCTCCCGCATGGGTGAAGCCCATACCCAGGACTTTCTCCACCAGCATGCGGGCCATGGCAATGAGGCGGTCAGGCCGAACAACCTGGATGACCAGCATGCTGTTGACCGCCTTGCCTATGGGACCTGCACAGACAGCACAGCACAGCATTAGCTGAGGTACAAAAATAGTCATGCAACCGTGCATGAAAGATATCCCTGTATTGAGTGCGACAGGCCAAAGAAAACTTCTACTCTTTCATAGAAACGTGCTCCTTTGAGTTTATTGTGTGCAGATCCACAACATGTGCCAGAATACTTAAAAATTTGGCATGCAGTATGCTACTGCTTGTGGTAGCAACAGCCCAAAGAAAACTTCTACTCTTGTATAGAATCCTACTTGCGTGAATTTTGTATGAAGTAGCTTTTTTTAATTTAGCAGTTTGGGTTAACAAAACAATGCTTACTATTCATGATCATTCTGGCAGACACATTGGTGGTGCAATGCCTTGGTCATGTTGAGTTATAAGTGAATAGTATTAGGTTATAAATAGGCTCTGTATGATATCGTTCCAATCATCATAGAAATATGTCACAGTATGACTTGGTACATGCAAGTGTGAAAAAAGAGTGGTGTGTGTGTGTGTGTAAGTTTGTTGGGGGAGAGGTGTGTGTGTGTGTATATATATATACACACACACACACACACACACCCAGACAGACAGACAGACAGACAGACAGAGAGAGAGAGACAGACAGAGAGAGAGAAAATCAGAGATGGAGTGAGACACAGAGACAGACACAAGACAAGGTGACAGATCTAATGAGGGATGGATAAAGACGGTAGACTCACTGAGAGGCTTGTCCTCTGTCCACAGCTGAGGCACATTCTGCTCAGGATTGGCTCCGTCCATCCAGGCCTGCACCTCCTGCAGTCAGCACAGAAAGCAGCATGATAAAGATTGTCAGATACCTTTTCAATTTGGCCAAGGTGTGAAATGTTAGTCAAAGTTATTCTTTCATTTTAGGATTGAAATGGCTACACATCCTCAACTAGGAGGCTGGTTATTATTTATACAGAAGCCAACTGTTAGGAACATAGGCATCATGGATCGACCCCCTGGTTTTAACAATAAGTCACCGTTACATCAAATCTAACAGCTACCAACAAGCTAACACAGGAGATGGAGCAGTCAAATCCTCTAATGAGAACACACCCACTGGCCTTCATCACATTACTATCTGCTTACTGCTACAATGTTTGTTGCTCTCCTTCAGCAAAGAGTGAAGTTCGTGAGAGCTGTGCACTCACCTTGGTCTTGAGCTGCTTGATGATGTTCTTGAAGGCAGACAGCTTGGCGAGTCGTGCCAGCACAGCACTCTGTAAGAACCCACAAAGGTGACAATGCATCATTCATAGGAGGCAATATGCTGGCAATTTCTTTACATGTGAGCATTGTTCCATTATAGACTGTGCCAGATTAAATATTTCTACGACTGAACTGATCTTGAATACAAAAAATATCCAAGTATTTCATTACATCTCAGAACTACCAATTCAGAATTTAACACTACACATTTTTCATAATTGATCCACTGAAGCAAAAAATCCCCCCTCCCCCAACACTTGCATGAAACTATCATAATAGCTTCAGTAACCACTCAAGTGACTATAGATTCACTATACAAAAACAACAAAACTGATACCATTCCCAGAAACAACCAAGACTGACCTGGTGCGCACTGAGGCCAGGGACTTCCTCTGCTGGCTTATCACCCAGGATGCCCTCCTGGCTACGCAGGAAGAAGTTGAACTCTTCGCTGTACGTGGACTCACTGAAAACAACGCACCCCAAGTCAGTCATTCCAGTACAGCTTGCAGAAGACCCCTTCTGTCATGATTAGAGATTGGAAAAAGATGGATGGATGGATGGATGGATGGTGTTTTACAGCCTATCAGCCTTTGTAGGCTAAGTAAGGCCATGGAAAAAGATGGACTATCCTGGCAACTTAAGACTTATGACTGTCATTACGGGAACATGAGATTAAAATATCTCAATCTAGACTACTTAAACTGAACAACTGGTGCTTCCAAGTTCCAAAGGAGTCCCCCCAACCCAATCCACCTGATGCAAAGATTTTCACCAAGATCAGGAAGAAGCTCACTAGAGGCAGAGTAAAGATGAATGCATGGCCAAGTCCTGCCACCAGCATTTTGACTGTGCCAGCACCCACACATTTAGGTGAAAAATGGTTGCCTCTTGCTGTGAACCAAGCATGCTCTTGTTGCTGTCAGATCTGAAGCACTGTACACCTATTTCAAATGTAAATTCTATAAAAAAAAGTTTAAAAAGGTGGTGGGTGGTGGTGGGTGGATGGTGGTGGTGGTGGCGATTTAGAGTCCAAACCCTGGTGAGGAAGGCTGCACTCACCTAGCCATGCCCTGAAGGTGGATGCGGCACAGCTGGATGGCAAAGGTGATGCGGTCCTGGTGCAGCATGCCACGACCCACTCGGCTGTACGTCTCCTGCAATCAGCACATGGAGGGGTCACAGGTTATTTACTCATTTCAATAGTCTAGGTACTAACCCATTTTGTCTTAAGAAACTACTTTCACAGAAATCAACAAGTGTGGATGCAAGCCAAACAAATGTAATGTCAGGCATTCAGATTATATTTTCACTTCTCAAAGGGGTGGGGGGGGGGGGGGGGGGGGGGGGGGAAGAGGGGGAGAGAGAGAGAAGCAAACAGACAGATACAGACCAGATACGTTTTTAAGAACAGGCATGTTAAAAATCCAAATCGTATTTTCACAGCACAAAATATCACCTTGAAGAGGTCTGCCACAATGATGGAGAGTCGGGCAGCATAGTCCTTGATGCCAGTCAGCCTGGGGTTGTCACAGAGCACCGAGTGGAAGATTTCCAGGAAGAACTGCAGGGAGTACTGGTACAAGAAGTGCACCTGCAATGCACACAAGGCGCACACATGAGATGCTTTGCAGGTGCTCCACTGATGCCTCAAGGCAAGTAAATCACGCAGCAGCTGCATACCTATCATTCGATAACATTTAAATGATCTCCTTCATGGCAATGAAATATTTTTCAGGGCAGGTTAGTGATCTTAGTACTAAATTGTTCTTCTTCCTCTAATGCTTCTGCTCAAGCTTTCCAGTGGCTAGTGTGTTAATCAACAGTCATCACAATGTCACATGCTTCCTTCCATATAAAACAAATTTTCCCCATGAGTTTACTAGCAACTTAACCACAACAACAGCATCTCCTTACACCAACCCGGCCTTCACCACAGACCACAAAGCAGCCAGAGCAGTCGTGGAGGCCTACAGAGTGCCCAGTGGGCAGACAGACATGCCTGCTGGAGAGCCTACAGAGTGCCCAGTGGGCAGACAGACATGCCTGCTGGAGAGCCTACAGAGTGCCCAGTGGGCAGACAGACATGCCTGCTGGAGAGCCTACAGAGTGCCCAGTGGGCAGACAGACATGCCTGCTGGAGAGCCTACAGAGTGCCCAGTGGGCAGACAGACATGCCTGCTGGAGAGCCTACAGAGTGCCCAGTGGGCAGACAGACATGCCTGCTGGAGAGCCTCCAGGGTGAAGTAGATGGAGGAGCAGGACTGGGCCAGGGGGATGTACTGCTGGGACACCGTCTCCACCTCTGCCATCACCACGTCTGTCTCCTCCACCTTCCTTGCAACCTCTGCAGCCTCTGTCTTCAACGTCTCAAGGTGGGACAGGATGCTGCAAGAGAGGAGACGATGTGACATGCAGCCCATCACGCAGACAGGTTGTTACTTTTTGTGTAATTACTTACAAAAATGTTACTGGATTTGAATAAAGAGAAAAAAAACCTCTACCACACTGAATGCCAATGGTGACATCACTTAATGAGTGAATGAGTTAACAATGTAGCAAATTTATCAAGT
Source organism: Theodoxus fluviatilis (assembly GCA_034096865.1). Taxonomy (NCBI): domain Eukaryota; kingdom Metazoa; phylum Mollusca; class Gastropoda; order Cycloneritida; family Neritidae; genus Theodoxus; species Theodoxus fluviatilis. The sequence goes on from JAWQFJ010000542.1 coordinate 48,098, forward strand.
CTTTGAAGTATGATACACTCAAAAGCCAAAATGGTGCCTTTGAAGAAGGGTAATCCACAATCAATTTCAAAATATTCATTATTACATACTTTTTAAAACAGATTCTTAAAATCTGCAAGCATAGGAAATATTTACTAATCACTCCTTGATGAAAGGAAACTATGACCATGGTCCAGATAAGGCAATGACTGCTCCACAGGCAAGCAGTCCAAACACACCTGTCGTCATCCAGGATTTTGCCCTTGGCATCATTCAGGGACTGCAGCAGAGATTTTTCCAGCTGTCGCAGGCGAAGCTGGAATTCACCTGAAAACAAAGAACACAAGCATCACCCTTAGTTAAATTTTTGCTCCAAAAAGTTATTTGAAAACTGCAGTCATTTGTAAGTGTGTTGTCGACAGTGAAAGATACAAAACAAACAAGTCAAACAACAAAAGTCAAGGGTTGAATGCACTGGTGTGTTAAAATATTGGTCACTCAGACGATACTTGATGTTTGGTTCATCACTCACCTTGAAGTTTCAGCAAGTCAGATCGCTTCTCATCTACGTCTGGACGCTCCGCTTTGAGAACCTGAAATCATCACCAGCATCTTTAGTTTTTATGTTTTGTCATTTCAGAACACTTTCTAGGGATATTCATCATTTACAAGCCTAATTTCTCTGCAGGTTTTATGGTAACCTAAGACAGTTTATCCATGAATCATGCCTCTTGATCCATGTATTTATAGTATCATTCATCTTGCCCAAGAACTCACAGGTAGCGAGCAGATGATCACACATTGCTTATCCATTTTCAATCTAGCAACCCAAAACAATGGACAGCTATTCTCTACATTGAAAAACATTCATCTCCAGGGCAGATGAGCCACGAAAAGCAATACTGGCACTTGCTACAGAACTAAGACAGTACCACATTTTTCTCAAACCAGAGAGAATATATATTCTCTATCCACACTGCAACCAAACCACCCCCACCCCACTTTCTGTGCAGGTCATGAGCCAAGCAACATCACATCAGAATCTGCAAGCTCCTCACAGCCTACAAGGCCGCAGGCAATCTGGCCAGGGCAAGGCGGGCCCACACACCTGGTTGAGGCACTGACTCTGCAGACTGCTGCGGGTGACAGTGAAGTTGACAAAGGTGACTCGGGAGCAGATGTCTGGTGGGAATTCCACGTTGGGGTCTCGGGTGGAGAGGAAGATGGTGAAGGAGGGGGACAGGTCAATATCCTGGTCACCCAGCGTGATCAGCACTCGGCCTCCAGTGCGGCGCAGCTCTCGGTTCAGCACAGGGTTCAAGATGGGGTCATAGCTCTCCACATCCTGCACAGAGTCAGCAAGCATAGATAAAGTGAGAGCACTCCATGCTCATCTTGTCATGACATTCCGTTTCACAAAACAGCTAAACTCAATGCATGTAAGGCAGTACAACATCAATTTCCATAGTTATCATTATTGGTAAATATCTATCATGCAAAATAATAGACATTCTCATTTCAGAGTTAGGCAACAGAATTTCTGAGAAAGTACATGGCTGAGCTCTAGTGCTGCAAGATGATGGTACTTTACCTGCACCAGCAGAGGGTTACCAAAACGCAGAGCACTCTCCAGATTCTTCCTGAAGGCGTCATCCAAGAAGCTGCAAGGCAAAATGATGTATGTGAGTATAGCTCTTGATGAGTCATTAAAGCTGATGATACATTTGATACATATGACAGTCCTAGTGTCCAAACAAGCAGCATCCCTTATCTACATGCTCTGGCATTCCGCACTCATCCAAAGCATTCTCTCTTACTCTGGGTGAAAATGAAAAGTGCTGTCAGCACAGGTGACAAGAAAAGAGCAAGCACCTGGTCTTGGTGATCTTCCTGTCCTTGAACTCATTCATGATGAAGGCCGTTGCCTGGCCAGAGGGGTCAATGATAAGTGGATATCTGTTGAACCTCTTCATCATGATGGCATTCTCAGTGCACAGGTCATCGGTGGGCAGAGCATTGGCTTGCCAGCGAAGTCGCTCATCTGCATTGGACAGGTACTGGAAACAAAGCACAGCAAAGTTCCAGTCAAACACATGGCTTCATGCGAATCAAGACAGGTGTCCCTTGTCTACTGGCAGAGGATGTCACAACTTATAAAAGATTTAAAGCAGCATTATAACTTGGAATCCAATTATAACATAGATCAATTATCCCTCCAGGTTTACTGGAGGTCCTCACAGCTTTATCTATCTATCTATCTATCTGTCTGTCTGTCAGTCCCGACTTAACGGCCGATATCTCAAAAACTACTGGACGGATTTCCTTGACATTTTGCACTCTTACTGGAAGTTAGGTCCGATTGAATGTATCAAATTTTAAGAATCGAGGTTTGAAAAGAAAGTGCCTTTTTTACGTTTTTGTGTTGCAAAATAGGCAAGGGACGGAACTCTGTCCCGACTCAAGGAAAGTTTTGGCATGTGTGACGTGATCATTTGACATCGAATAACGTTACATAATTTCGAGGAGATTGGACATTGGTGAAGGAGAAAGAAGGAGTTTTTATCCCTCCAGGTTTACTGGAGGTCCTCACAGCTTTATGGATTAGCTCACTCGGTAGCGCGTCAAATTTGTTTTGTCGCTGGGACATGCTTGGTTGTAGGGGGATGCGCGTACGGGTTTGAATCCGCACAGAAGCTTCTTTTTTTTTAAATGTGTGTATGGTATTTGAGAGAGAGAGAGAGCCACCCCACCCGTTGATGTACATGTGAGAGGTTGCGGGTTCGAACCTTACCTCCCCCCCCCCCCCCTTTCTCGAGAGGTTGCGGGTTCGAACTCGATCTTTTTAAAATTAAATGCCAAAACCTGGAGATTCAGCGTCAGCGGTTTTTATTATTATTACTAAATTTGATCAATTTAGAGGGGAAGTAATAGTATAACCATCCCCAGGAATATTCAAATGCCTCACATTACATTCCTTTGAAGTTTTAACTGTCCCTTCATTTTCATTCAGTATACCTCAGTGCGGGCCAGGTCACTGCGGAACTGGATGTGGGCTCCATGTAGATGCTTACACCAGTTGGAGAAGAGGTTGTTTCTCATCTGCTGGTCGAAGTAGCCTGCAACATAGGCACCAGAGGAGCTCATCTCCAGGAAACAACAACAACAATGCCACAATCACTATCACTACCATCATTATCACCACAAGTAAACTATAGTAAATACAGGGATGATATCAGCTGATTACAAAAGCACATCAATGATGGAGACAAATAGTTTCATTGCAGGAGTGTGACAGGTTCCACTACAGAGAGATGCTCACCTGCATAGGCCATGAAGGCTGAGGACAGCAGGACGTCACCAATGATGGTGTCCATCTGGTTCTTGAAGGTCTCACTGCCAGCCTCCCATCTCTGCTTCTCAGCACTCAGGCTGTCCAGCAGTGCCACAGACCTCTCCACCTGTCACAGATGGCCATTTCCTTCAGTAAGGGACATTCCCAGCATGCAGCTCTTACAATGTCATTGTGGAGTTTTCTATTCAAATTGTCTTGCCATGCACAATGCCTCTTAGGAGAAGGGAACTGACATTGAGTCTCTTGATGAAAGGTTCCTGAAGGCTAAAACTCTTAGTATGGGACAGATTACAGCAACAACAAAATAAACAACAATAGCAAAGCTAGCAGTGACAAGCATCTGGAAGAGAACTCTAGAAGCCCTTATAAGAAACAGTGAAATACTTTTCAGTACCCATCAGGAAAGCAAGAAAAGAAATATTTCTTCTACACAGGGATAAGGTGCCGTGGATAGGCACAAGTCTTGTCATAGAGTAAAAACTGTCACAGGCAGACATGAAGAACATAGTGACAGAACATGAAGGTCAGAGCTTGGACTCAAAGAATTCAGGTTTGAAGCAAGTAAAAACTGTTGACAAAGGATCTGGGAGAGGCAGCTGTGAAGACTCAGTGATGTTCCAAGGCAGCTGTGAAGACTCAGTGATGTTCCAAGGCAGAGACGGAAACTGGGAAACTGACCTTGGCCTCCACGGCAGCCAGGTCGGCCTTGATGGCCTGGGCTTGGCTGATGAGCACGGCGTACTCCTCCTTGTATTTGCCAATGCTGCGCTCCAGCTCCGCAATCAGCTTGTTCACCTCCTCTCCCTTCAGACGGTTCTCCTGTGCCTGGGTCTCCAAGGCATCCAGCTCATTGCGCAGGGGCTCCACACGCTTCAGCATGTCCGCAAAGTTGATCTGCAGGCAGTGAGTCAGGTTTGGAGATAGGCACCCAGACAACACTGACATTCTACATCAACACTTTCTATCCAAGACAAATCCTTTCTCTTTTGTAAAGCCATTGTTTTATTTAAAAAATATGCATTTCTTAACCAAAGCTCCAATTCAATAAATGATTTTTAAAATTTACATATATAAGGATCAAATTCACCATTTCAGCTTCATCACCATGAAATCTGACAACCAGATGTATAATGCCAACATCAGAATACTTCACAAATGGCAAGGCGTAAAACAAGTGCCACATACCAGATATTGACATGGAAATGCCCACAAGTTCCACTCTGCAGCGCTATACTTCATCGCACACAGACACAGATGCGCGCGCACACACATACACACACACACCTAGATGCAGACACACACACACACACATAGACGCAGACACACACACACACACACACACAGACACCCACACAAA
>JAWQFJ010000542.1:57785-107785 GCA_034096865.1 Theodoxus fluviatilis
ATGGTCAGGTTCTCGTAGACCACCTCCAGGCTGCTCGGGGCCTGGTACTGCAAGGCAGATGCACAGGACACATGCAATGCAGCCAAAGGTCAACAGATCTCTCTTCATACCACACTGTCAGTGTTTTCACTCGGGTTCAAGTCACCTCTCCACCCCCTGGCATTTCATGTATATATATATATATAAAACGTGCATCAAATTTCATGGAAGCAAAGTCTTTGGCTGCATTTCTGCTACAACCAATGATCACTTGCAGAATACAAGGCAACATGAATCAAAGCAGTGTAAGACCATCTCAGACCTACTATGATGCAACACCGATTGATTAGGTGCAACATATTTTCCCTTACACTTACAGATTACAATGGTTTTACCAAAAAAGAGAGAAACGGTTACATAATTGAGTTCAAAACCAATGCGCCACAACTCAAATGCCAGCCTGCTTACGTTGCCTTTCTCCAGGTCCACCTTGTTGGTGAACTCCTTGCCCACTTGATACAGAGCACCGTTGGACCAGTCTCCAAACCAGTTCAGCACACACCTGCAGCCAAGAAAATCATTGAACTTTAGGGAAACCAGTTAAGTAATTCGTGGCATCTTAAATAATATAGAGATCACTTTTCATTTGAAATCTATCTTTACAATGATTTTAAAATAAATCCTACACAACCATAATTATGCAACTGTAAGTCTTTAACAAAACACTCAGCACAGAACTTTTTATCTGGACTTGGCATGACAACGTCTGAGTAAATGAGCACTGCATGTTCCACGAGGCATGCAGCATTAGCAGTGCATACCTGTTGAAGAGGGCAGGAGAAGTGGCGGCTCTGTCCTTCAGGCCCTCGGCCGAGGGGTTCATGGTGAACACCACATGGAGGTTCCTCATCACCTGAGTCATAACAAGCCTTCTATGAGGAGATTTTAAAGTGGCGGGAAAACATAACTAGAAAAATGATTACTTACACCGAAGACCATATCACGGCAAAGGATTAGCAGTACTGAAATGAAGCAGTGAAATCTGTCTGCAGCCTTTCTATCTCACATGCCAAGCGATGAATGGATGGATGGATTGTTACAGCCTGCCAGACTTTGTAGGTTATGTAAGGCCATTGAGCATTAAAATCATGAGAATAGTTCAGAGTAAGTGCAAATGAAGTCATGATGTCCCTAGTTTTTGCCTCTTACGAATCTCAATTAGGGCACCTGCCAAGAGAAACTGAGCAAAACTGCACATTGTAAAGCCGGTATTAATCAGAGAGTGGCCCACCTGCTGGGTAAACCACTTGTAGAGCTCCTCCCCCGAGTCCAGCATGAGGCCATCCCGGGCAGCGCCTTCCTTGCACTGCGTCATGAGCGTGGTGTACTCGTCTCCCTCAAACAACCCTGGCACCTCTCCGTTGGCCAGCAGCGTGTTCATGCGCTCCAGGAAGCTGGAGTCCAGCACGTTGGACTCGTCCATGATGAAGGCAATTTTCTCTCCCTGCAAACACACAGGTAGTAGCAACAAGTCTACAAAAATTCTCGTAATGTGAGTAAAACCCAAGCACTGCACCAAGAAGCTCATCCATTCTAGTGATGGATCAGAAAAAAGCAAATGGGCAGACTGGTATTTGATACATGTATAAATATGAGGCTAGACCTAAGGTCAACAAGATTGAAGGGTACCAATATTTCAACTGAGAATGATGCAATGTCTCAGGTCAGGAAAAAAGAATAATCAAAGCCAAGAACTACACAAACACATCACAGTAACAAGCATCAATCATAAAATGTGTAACAATGAATTCAACTTTGAACAAGATACGCCTTTTCACTAACAAATTGATCAGAACTAATGACTATCACCGAGGAAGACTGTCCATAGTTTTGCTGCAGCAGCCTGCTTACCTTGCAGCCAGATCTCCTGAGCACGATCCGAAGATCCTCATCGAAGTCTGCTGGCATGTACTTGTTGTGGACCTTGATCTGGTAGACGCTGAGCCCGTTCATCCACGCAACGAAGCGAGACAGTGTGGTCTTGCCTGCACCCGAGACTCCAATGAGCAGCAAGTGGCCTTGGGGCTGGCGGAAGATCCTGTCAATGCGCAGCACGTGGTCCAGCACTTCATCGAACAGCACCAGTGGCACATCCAGTTCCTCTTCATAGAACACCTGCAAGAAGGGCGGCAGTGGTGTGAGGAGCAGGGACGCCATGCAAGTCTACACTGACATGTCAGACAGACACAGACTGTGAGATACAAAGACTGGTACAGAACACATGGCAGTGGATGTCAGAGACAAATGCAGTGGTAGATAAACAAACTAGAAACATGCCTACTTGTTTGGTTTTCTTTTTCTTCCACATCTGCTGCCTGAATTTTTATGTACAGGTGTTGTACCTTTATTTCACCAGTGCAGCTCCACCAGGTTACTTAAAACTAGGTATCTCCTCCAATACAAACCCATCTCAACTTGCAGTTTTCTTGACCAATGAAATTAAATTTGTGAATCATCATCAAATATGAATTTAAAATCTTTTATTGCAAGTGACATAAGTCTGGGACCAAAATTCTAATTTAAACTAAACCAAAAACAAATGCTCCCAAAAACCTCAATAAGATCCTTTGGACACTTTTACTACTGTGGTTTCACTATCAGATTTTGTGGGATGATGGGAGTTCCAGCTTTACAGTAGTTAACAACATCCTGTCCATGCAGGCTGGATTTTGACTTTGATGATGATGATGATGATGATGATGATGATGATGATGATGGTAATTATGGAGATTTGTTTGCGGTTTTCTGACAACAAATCATGCTTCAACCACTCCAGGGTTAGTGTACATGGGACTGCCCATAGCCAACCCAGTGTTTGCGACACCAAAGCAACAGCTGGCCACATAGTTCAAACTTCCAAGTCATGGGTCTTGAGATCTTGCACTCCCTTAGATGTTGCAGCAGAACATTCCAGAATTAGGGGAGTGCACTTGAAAATGATCTACATCTAAAGTGTATTTTCCTTTCCTCAGCAAACAGTGTGTCAGCTGAAGTCATCGGACAGCCTTTGCCCTTACAGGCCTACCTTGAGGCGGGCCTTGGTGTACTCTCTCAGCTCCTCTCGGTCCACAGGTATGTAGTCCTTGGACAGCCAATTGGAGTAAAGGATGGGACGGCCCAGGGCGGTGTCACGGTTGATGCTGGGGAAATGTCTCAGGGCCACCGAGTCCACATTCTGGTCTGTCCACAGCCGCTCCTCATCCTCAATCAGCCTGCAATGCGGCATAAATTAAGAATGCAGCAACAGGAATATATGGATATTGAAGCAAACTGCATTTAATTTTAAATGGTATTTAACATACATGAAACATATTCCTTGGTGAAAGACGCTAGAAAAATCCAAACAAGAAGTAAAATTTCAGCTTGAAAACAAATCAAATCCAAACACAACCTAGAAGGCAACTGTTTAAATTATATCTGATGGCACATTCACATCTAATAAGTTTAAAAAAACCCAACCATTATGCCAGGTCATGTATCATCACTGCAGCCAGTCAGAAGTTTTTCTTCGCAACAACCACTATATGGACAGTTTTGCAATATGGACCAGCACCAGTACTGGACACTAGAGGAAAATACATGAAGGAACTGCAAGACCAACAGTGCAAGACTGTGCCAACAAGGTTGGCAGGCAGCAGTACCTGTCCTGGAAGAGACGCAGCGCCTCATGGGCCCAGATGCGGACCAGGCCCTCTACGTCCAGTGTCTCCAGAGGCCTGAGAGCCTCACAGATGCCACGCACCCAACGTGTCATCTCGCGCGGACTGTACACATAGTGAGGCTGCATGTCCTGGGTGAACCTCTCCTGCAAGACAAGACCTCAATCACTGAAAGTGCACGAAAAATGGAGACTGCTCATTTGTTTACAGTACATCTACACTGCGACACTGCATACATACATACATATGCTGAAGGATGGGTAGCATGTGAATCATGTGATCCTATCAGACCAAGTGATCACAGCAATATTGCTGAACAAAAGGTCAAAACGCAGATCTGCAGATTTTAGAGTGCAAACATAGGCACAGAAGCAAGTTCGACAACATAGATGTCAAGCATTTATTATGCTGGAACCATCTTGCTAATCTTCTAAGGCATGTTTACAGATACCAACACATCACAGAGCCCAAGAGCCATCACCATGCAGTGCCGCCCTACCTGGGACATGATGTAGAACTCCACCATGGCGCTGGTGAGTGGGTCAGCATAGGGCTTCAGGCTGGGCACCAGACGCAGCATGGCACGGTTGAATGTCCCGTATATCTGCTTCAGAGAGGCCTCGCCGGGGTAGTCCACATATACCACTGGCACATGTCTCAAGAACCTGTAGCCAGCAGCAAAGACAGTCACACATGGCACATAGAGATAGATGGGCAACTGCATTTAACTCACAGTGGCATGTGTATGCTCACAAAAATTATGCTGGACATAACATAAGAATCAATACTAACCCGTCTCCAAGAACTGAAAAAGGCTCTCACTAACATTACTAAGAATTTTAGATCTTGGGTATTTCCTCCTTTTAAATTAATGCTTTACTGGAATGAATGTAATGCAATGGGCCCACACTTCATTTAAGGGGGGATACGGCAGTGCAAACTCACTATTTTCTTGATTTTCGTCGATGTCGGGATTATTGCAGATTTGAATTGCATAACCATCCTACTAACCAGTGCTGGTCGTTATAAGTGTGAAATGTGCTCGAAAATATTTATAAAATCTTAAAATGTACACTACCTGTCACCGAAATAAATTGTTTATTTGATTTTTGGAGCTGACGGTGTCGTTGTTTTCCACTTGACAACATACACGATCGAAGCTTGAATGCCGACATGTTTGGTATCATTTTGTAGCTCTTTCCATTAGGAGAATACTGCAAGGGAGAGAACTCCTCTATACTAACTCGTGATAGCGCAATTGACCTGAATAGGAGAGCCTATTTTGCATGGGAACAAAGGNNNAAAATACAAGGAAAAAAAGGGAAGCATGATACAGCCCTGCAATTTACAGGTCTTATTCTTTCTTATGTTTCCTTCATTCTTACAGAACAATATTGATATTTTCCCATTCTTCTTGTTGTAATTGTCTAAAATGTGTCTGGGAAACAGGGTTTTCACGGCATAGCTAATGGGATAGTGGACCTCAAATTCAGAAAATTGGTTAGACTGCATAGAAATTGATGCCCTTCTGTAAAAAGTTTGAGTTGATGTGTATCTTGCTGAATAAAAAATATGGTGTAGTTATAAGTTGTAGTTTTTGAGTTTTGTATTTTTAAATATATTGCATGTGGCGGCCATCTTGGAAGGTTTCCATGGCAACAGAAGGTTTAAAATTTTTTTATCTTTACAGTTTTTAATACCCAACATGTGTACCTTTGATATGAAAATAATTATGTATTTAGAAAAGAACTGCTTTACTCCAGCCCTATAGGCACTGCCATATCCCCCCTTAATGCTACAGTTGTCTACAGACTTTTGAATATTTTCTGACATCTCATGGCATGGGTCCCTTCATCCAGCACCTGTATCAGATCTCTCAAAAGCCCTTTAGTGCAGATGTAAAATCACTATCAAACTGATCTTGGAAATCAAATCAAAAGAGTATTACTGAAACATCTCTGCACACTGGTAGGGCCTTTTCACACACTATTCCACCTGCCTGTAGGACAGAGGTTTGCGGCCAGGGTCAGTGGGAGGGTTGCAGGCTCCCACGAACTGGATGCGCTCAAAGTTCACCCAGGTCTGGTCTGAAGTGCGGTAGAACCCTCCGTGTTCCATGATCTGACGCAGGAAGGAGATGACGCGCTGTGTTCCTGAAAGCACATCCCAAAATCATTTTGACTACTGCTACATACCATTACACAAGAAATGTTTCTATAAGGTCCAAGCAAAATAGCACCTACTGCAGAGCTAAACCCCAAAATCTAAGGCCGACTATTTACAGAGTTCAATTGTCAGACACAGTCCTGACACAGAGAGACAACTTACCGTACTTGTCCATGTCAGGCAAGTTGATTTCATCACAGAAGAGGACGAGCCACTTGTTGAGCTGGACAGGGGAGAGCACCACGCCATTGGGAGTGCGGCGGAACTCGCAGTAATGGTCGAAGGTCTTCAGCAGCAGCTCTGGGGTGGTGGCACTGGAGAAGTTCAGGCCCACCACCTGCAACACCAAGCAGAAGTGAAAAGACTGTCCAGTATGAATATGCAGATCTATCATGTACCTGTAGGCACTTAATTTTCAGGCAACTCTACATTACAAGTACAAATCAATCTTTTATCAGGCAAGTCTACATGAGAAGTATAAAGAATATATATATCAGGCATTTCTACATTTATGGAACTATCAAAAACCATCTGATCAATATAATACACTGGCTCCTTTTGGTTTCTGCATAACAGTCCATGCAAATCCACCTGATGACGCTGTCAAATTCCAAGGACTTGTGCAAACCTTGTTTACTTGAACAAAACAAGCTGGAACAAACACAGTAACGTTCATGACACAATACAGCTAACAGTTCACCCATGCAGACAATGACAGCACAAATCTTTCTTGCAGCACCAAAGTATCCCTGCTGCCAGCTCTGCAGTGCTTACCTCCATGTCGGGCAGAGCTCGCAGTGCAGAGAACAGGGTCATGGTTTTGCCAGAGCCAGGAGGGCCGCACAGCACCAGGGGCTTGTGCTCTGCCAGCCAGGTGTACAGCAGCGACTCGTGGCGCACAGTGTCCACGGTGGGGATGACCACATCGGGAGCGGCCACCTTGTGTGTCTCCACCTCCACCTGAGGCACCTTGCTCTGCCACAGCTGCCACTCACCACTGATGTTCACCTGTGCAGGCAGACAGAAGAGGCATTGGCCTTGGTCAAATAGTGCATTTCACTGAACCTTGCAGCTCAAAAGCAATACTCCATGCATATCCTGTAGCAAGCATCCATAACCCTTTCACATGACAAGTGCATAACGTATCAACTAAATGTAGCTTACACAATGTGAAATGAAGATGCTTGACCTAAAACTACATTTCATTCAGGTTCTGTTAAGTGTTCTTGTAATCATAATTAGTGATTTTGATAGCATTTCATTCTGAATCATGTTTGTGAACATACACAAGAAAATCCCATCCCTACAAGGGCAAATTATTCCAAATACTGTAGCATTTCTGTCCTTTTCTGCTATGATTTATCTTGGGCTTCAATGCTCTCTACCAGCTCAGGCACACAGACCACACTACCAGCTCAGGCACACAGACCACACTACCAGCTCAGGCACACAGACCACACTACCAGCTCAGGCACACAGACCACACTACCAGCTCAGGCACACAGACCACACACAGACCACACTACCAGCCCAGACACACAGACCACACTACCAGCTCAGGCACACAGACCACACTACCAGCTCAGGCACACAGACCACACTACCAGCTCAGGCACACAGACCACACTACCACCTCAGGCACACAGACCACACTACCAGCTCAGGCACCAAGACCACACTACCAGCTCAGGCACACAGACCACACTACCAGCTCAGGCACACAGGCCACACTACCAGCTCAGGCACACAGACCACACTACCAGCTCAGGCACACAGACCACACTACCAGCTCAGGCACACAGACCACACTACCAGCTCAGGCACACAGACCACACTACCAGCTCAGGCACACAGACCACACTACCAGCTCAGGCACACAGACCACACTACCAGCTCAGGCACACAGACCACACTACCACCTCAGGCACACAGACCACACTACCAGCTCAGGCACACAGACCACACTACCAGCTCAGGCACACAGACCACACTTCCAGCTCAGGCACACAGACCACACTACCAGCTCAGGCACACAGACCACACTACCAGCTCAGGCACACAGACCACACTACCAGCTCAGGCACACAGACCACACTTCCAGCTCAGGCACACAGACCACACTACCAGCTCAGGCACACAGACCACACTACCAGCTCAGGCACACAGACCACACTACCAGCTCAGGCACACAGACCACACTACCAGCTCAGGCACACAGACCACACTACCAGCTCAGGCACACAGACCACACTACCAGCTCAGGCACACAGACCACACTACCAGCTCAGGCACACAGACCACACTTCCAGCTCAGGCACACAGACCACACTACCAGCTCAGGCACACAGACCACACTACCAGCTCAGGCACACAGACCACACTACCAGCTCAGGCACACAGACCACACTACCAGCTCAGGCACACAGACCACACACAGACTACACTACCAGCTCAGGCACACAGACCACATACAGACCACACTTCCAGCTCAGGCACACAGACCACACTACCAGCTCAGGCACACAGACCACACACAGACCACACTTCCAGCTCAGGCACACAGACCACACACAGACCACACTTCCAGCTCAGGCACACAGACCACACACAGACAACACACAGACCACATACAGACCACACTACCAGCTCAGGCACACAGACCACACACAGACTACACTACCAGCTCAGGCACACAGACCACATACAGACCACACTTCCAGCTCAGGCACACAGACCACACTTCCAGCTCAGGCACACAGACCACACACAGACCACACTTCCAGCTCAGGCACACAGACCACACACAGACCACACTTCCAGCTCAGGCACACAGACCACATACAGACCACACTTCCAGCTCAGGCACACAGACCACACTACCAGCTCAGGCACACAGACCACACACATACCACACTTCCAGCTCAGGCACACAGACCACATACAGACCACACTACCAGCTCAGGCACACAGACCACACTTCCAGCTCAGGCACACAGACCACATACAGACCACACTACCAGCTCAGGCACACAGACCACACTACCAGCTCAGGCTCACAGACCAGACCAACTTATCACAAGGACTTCCATCCTGGGCACCGAATGTTGATCTACAACTGCTCACCTCGAAGTCGATGATGGAGGCTGAGGCGGTGGTGGGAGGCAGGGGAATGGTGGTGATGCCCCGGATGAAGTCACCCAGCTCCTGCCGCACCTTGATGCGGCCATCGCCAGCAAAGGACCACAAAGCACTGTACACCAGGTACTTGGTCAGGTAGCGCTCCAGCTGGTCTTGCTGCAAGGTGGAAGGGATGTGGATAATTGCAGCAGACATGACGTTTACACATCACCATTTCCCCCCCCAAAATAAAGCAAAACAAAATGACTACCACACGTGAGCAGCATGATTGCTCAGGCACTGTTTTGATGGCATTGAAGTAGAGGTTGTCTGAAACTGGACAGTCAACCCATGTTCCAACACTGGCCATTTGTCTGCTCAGTTCTCATCAGGGTGACTACCATGGAAAATGTTGCCTAAGATTTGGCTGATCAGTTCTCATCAGGGTGACTACCATGGAAAATGTTGCCTAAGATTTGATGATCAGTTCTCAACAGGGTGACTACCATGGAAAATGTTGCCTAAGATTTGATGATCAGTTCTCATCAGGGTGACTACCATGGAAAATGTTGCCTAAGATTTGATGATCAGTTCTCATCAGGGTGACTACCATGGAAAATGTTGCCTAAGATTTGGCTGATCAGTTCTCATCAGGGTGACTACCATGGAAAATGTTGCCTAAGATTTGATGATCAGCAAATCTGTAGATGACCACAAGGAACAACAATCCATTGAAAAAAACGGAGCTTCCAGGGGAAAGAATTGGAGATCACATTCATCCAATCATATCCACACGTTTAATACAGACCGCAAGAAGTAGAGCATGGGTCTCAGACCTGAATGGGGAAGTCGGAGTGACCGTGGTTGTAGCCAATGACATTGCGGACGCCCTGGTTGAGCAGGGAGAAGAGGGAGTTGAGGGCGCGCAGCCTGGTGAAGTCCATCACATGGTCCAGGTCTCGGGCAAACTCCAGGCAGCGGCTGACGAGGCCATCAGAATTCAGGTAGGGGGCAAAGATGGTGGCAGCATCATTCTGAACCTGCAAAATAATTGAAAATGGCTAATGTCTGATGCTACATCATCATCAGTATAGCTTCAAAAGGTAACTTGTTTGCATGACTTGTAAAGAAGCCAAGTCAAAATTCAAACATCTAGTGTATCTTACGTTAAAACAGTGATAGCACACACACACACACACACGCACACATACACGCACACAAAAGGTTTTTCCCTTCTGCAATACTATAAGCCATTATGGGACACTGCAACAATCTCTCTCCATCTTGCACACGAGAACAATACCTGTCTGCTTATACAACACATCAGCACAGGAACCCACTTGCAATGATGCATAACACACCAGCGTAGCACACATTAGCATCCAAAAGCAAATTACCGGTACAACACTGAGCATGAAGACCACCCATGCATCCATCCACACACGACACACGCACTCCCTACCTGCATGCTAGGAGAGAGCACATCCTCCTTGGCCTCTGCAGGTCGCGAGAAACGGACTTCCTCCTCGCCTTCCTCCACAGGGACATGGCGCAGCTGCATCAGGTAGTTCTCAAAGATCATCTCTGTGGACAGGACATCTTCGCTGAACCAGACCATGCCACAGCGCGAGACAGTGGCAAGTGTGGCATACTTCAGGTCCTGCACTTCAAACATGATCCGCACCTGCAACATAACAGCATTTTGTTGGCTGTGCACTTACCGAGTTCACAATAAACTAAGCCGTGAGGAAAACTGAATGCGCTAAAGCTCCTAAAGATTAGTTTCAGGCAGTCTTTATAAAGGTGTGGCTTATGAGTTCAGGGAAACAACATAAATCACATTCAAACATACTTTAGGAAACATTTTCTCTCACACATACACAAACACACACTCTTAAACATTTCATACAAATATGAGCCTAACAAAACCCTCAACAAATTCACACACACCCGCAAGCACGCACGCACGCAGGCACACACACACACAATCTTCTGGAAGTTGCTTTTATAAAGAAACTCTTTATCAGGATACTCCTAATGACTACAATTACTTTTTCCCTTCGAAAGTGGCAATAGTCTGTTAGGACAAGTACAAACAAGGAACGTTAGACCCGTGAAGTAAGAGGGCAGTTTACAAGTGACAAGAAAGGGCCAAGGTAATCTGACTTGAGGGCCAATAGCAGCAAAGTCTGCAGGGCTGGAGAGCGAGAGAGAGAGAGAGAGAGAGACAGAGAGAGAGACAGAGAGAGAAAGAGACAGAGAGAGAAAGAGACAGAGAGAGAGAGAGAGAGAGAGAGAGAGAGAGAGAGAGAGAGAGAAGGGGGGGGGGGCCACAGAGAGAGTGACAAAAGCAGGAGATGAATGGCAAGAGGGCTCCAGGGAAAGCAGAGTGCAGGCTGACAAGGGCAAAACCAGGCCAGAACTTACATTGGGAGGGATGCCCAGACGCTCTCCATTGGGCAGAGTCAGTAGCTTGTTGTCGTCCAGCACAGAGTTCAGGTTCTCCACCCACTCGGGGTCCACATCTCCATCAAAGATGATCCACTGGCGCTTGTTCAGCTCCCCACGGACATTGTCGATGATCCTGACGGAAAGAAACGACTTCATGAAGACTACATAAGATTGCTTCCAGCCTCCTCAACACTCTTTTGCTTAGGATAAGGAACGATTAATCTGAATCTACAAGTAAACACCTGCAGCACATTGGTAAACATCTGGGCATTGCGTGAATGAATCTTGTGCCTTCACTCCCCTTACCATGCAAATTTAGCATGTTATTTGAGTGAAATGCACAGAAAGACTGACAATACTCACTTTCTGAGGATGTGGGTAAAAAGACCATCTGTCCATTCTCTGGTGTTGGGATCCAGGTTGCCATACAGAGCCTCCTTGGAGATGGACTGCAAGAGGCAAGATCACACAATAATGGGATACACACACACGACAACACGACAACAGCAGCAAGACAATAGGTTTCTTTCACAACTATTTCACAATCCTGACAAGGGGCTTTCCCCCCAAAACATGACTTCACAAACATTTCATACTACAAAGCATACCAAAGTACATCAACTATTTCTTCCAAGTCAATAATACACATGCAACCTTCAATAATCTAAAAGTCACAACAAAGTTTACTTCAACCATTAAGCTAGTGATGATACACTGCAAATTTCACCAATCTTACCCACTTTTTAACCATGTCAAATCCCAGTACAGCCATGGGTATGGGGTGTCAAATCCCAGTACAGCATTGGGTATGGGGTGTCAAATCCCACTACAGCATTGGGTATGGGGTGTCAAATCCCAGTACAGGCATAGGTATGGGATGTCAAATCCCAGTACAGCCATGGGTATGGAGTGTCAAATCCCAGTACAGCCATGGGTATGGAGTGTCAAATCCCAGTACAGCCATGGGTATGAGGTGTCAAATCTCAGTACAGCCATGGGTATGGAGTGTCAAATCCCAGTACAGCCATGGGTATGGAGTGTCAAATCCCAGTACAGCCATGGGTATGGGGTGTCAAATCCCAGTACAGGCATGGGTATGGAGTGTCAAATCCCACTACAGCATTGGGTATGGGGTGTCAAATCCCACTACAGCATAGGGTATGGGGTGTCAAATCCCACTACAGGCATGGATATGGGGAAGGAAGGGCTACCTTGGGGTCGATGACGTGGCTGACGCCCTCAATGCCCTCCAGGCGTTCCAGGGCCTGCAGCAGCACCTTCCAGGCCATGGACTTGCCACTGCCACTGGGCCCCACCATCATCAGGCCGTGGTGCAGCTGTGTGATCTGGAAAAGCTGCAGCACCTGCAACAGAAGGCAACACACCCAGTCAGACCCTGCACAGGTTTTTTTATAAATAGAGGAAAAACCTGATGTAAGACTATACACACCATATAGGACTCCACTTGGTGTGTTTTATGAAAATGTCTTACAATCCTACTGCCTACAAGGAAGCGCAGCTTTTCTGGCAACCAACATGACCCAGTTACTGTTCAGACATCTTTGCACACCTAGGCACCCTCTACATGGTGTATGTTTACTGCCGTGTTATGCAATCTTACTGCCTGAATGGACTATGTTTTGCTCTTGGTTTGCAACAAATAGGCAAAATGCTTCACACACATTTAGCAAGAAGTTAGATGGGTCTCAGCTTCTATTGGTAGTAGGAAAATGGAAGTAAAGTCTGAATGTCTCCATGTACTTTTACTTACCCTAATACTGAACAAGAAGGGCAAAGCCCATACGACTCACATGCTTGACCTTGACCTTTATATGACCTTGACCTTCAGGTGACCTTCAAGGTCAAACAACTAAACCTACCAATGACATCATACACAAAGAAATGCTTTACACATTTTTCCTACCAAAATACATGTGACCTTGACCCAAGGTCAAGGTCATCCAAGGTCATGCAACACAAAGCTGTTAATTCAAGACATAGGAAGCACAATGGTGCTTATTGGCACTTTCTACCATGAGATATAGTCACTTTTAGTGGTTCACTACCACATTTTGGCCACATTTCATAAGGGTCAAAGTGACCTTGACCTTGATGATATTTGAACAAATGTGTCTCATGATGAAAGTATAACATGTGCCCCACATAATTATTAAGTTTGAAACAGTTATCTTCCATAGCTCAGGGTCAAGGTCACTTCAAAATATGTATACAATCCAACTTTGAAGAGCTCCTGTGACCTTGACCTTGAAGCAAGGTCAACCAAACTGGTATCAAAAGATAGGGCTTGCTTTGACCTATATACCACTTGAAGCTAAGGTCGCCATTCTCAATAACGTGGGAGAAAATTGGGAAAATGTGAAAAATGACTGTTTTTGAGACCACATTTATGGCTCCTGTGACCTTGACCTTGAAGCAAGGTCAAGTCACTATGTATGTTTTTTGAGGCCTTGTCATTATACACCATCATGCCACATTTGGTGTTGATAGACTTAATAGTTTCCGAGAAAAATCCAACGTTTAAGTTTTTTACGCCCGGACGGACGGATGCCCGGACGGACGGACGAAACGGCTCAGTACATAGACTCACTTTTGCTTCGCATGTGAGTAAAAAAAACAACACAAAACACTGATGATGTTCGTGAACATGTAAAGCTGAGAGTCCTTACGCATCACACAAGGAAGAGGAAAAGAGCTCAACTCTTCTCACAGTCACTGACCTTGTAAAGCTGAGAGCACTTACACACACACAAGGAAGAGGAAAAGAGCTCAACTCTTCTCACAGTCACTGACCTTGTAAAGCTGAGAGCACTTACGCATCACACAAGGAAGAGGAAAAGAGCTCAACTCCTTTCACAGTCACTGACCTTGTAAAGCTGAGAGCACTTACGCATCACACAAGGAAGAGGAAAAGAGCTCAACTCTTCTCACAGTCACTGACCTTGTAAAGCTGAGAGCACTTACGCACACACAAGGAAGAGGAAAAGAGCTCAACTCTTCTCACAGTCACTGACCTTGCAAAGCTGAGAGCACTTACGCACACACAAGGAAGAGGAAAAGAGCTCAACTCTTCTCACAGTCACTGACCTTGTAAAGCTGAGAGCACTTACGCACACACAAGGAAGAGGAAAAGAGCTCAACTCTTCTCACAGTCACTGACCTTGTAAAGCTGAGAGCACTTACGCATCACACAAGGAAGAGGAAAAGAGCTCAACTCTTCTCACAGTCACTGACCTTGCAAAGCTGAGAGCACTTACGCACACACAAGGAAGAGGAAAAGAGCTCAACTCTTCTCACAGTCACTGACCTTGCAAAGCTGAGAGCACTTACGCACACACAAGGAAGAGGAAAAGAGCTCAACTCTTCTCACAGTCACTGACCTTGTAAAGCTGAGAGCACTTACGCATCACACAAGGAAGAGGAAAAGAGCTCAACTCCTTTCACAGTCACTGACCTTGTAAAGCTGAGAGCACTTACGCATCACACAAGGAAGAGGAAAAGAGCTCAACTCCTCTCACAGTCACTGACCTTGTCGACCCACGGGAAGCCCTGCTCATCGCCCTCGCCGTAGACAAGGTACATCTCCTGGCAGACCTTGCGGATCTCCTTGCGCAGGGCCAGCATCTGGTTGGGCTCATAGGAGGTGCCAGGGAAGACGTCGGTCAGCAGGCTGTGCAGCAGTGGGATGTCCTCTGCCACCAGCTTGGGAACCATGGTCTCCATCACAGACTGGATCAGGATCTGTCACACCCAGTGGCACACAGGGATGTCAAGAGTTTGCACACACACACGCACGCACACTGTATATGACAGGAAAGCTGTTCTGTACACAGCTACACATGATGTCAAAACTGCCTTGACCCAGTCAGGCCATGCAATTTAAGCTTCAGGAAAACCCACTCTGCCCCTTGACCTGCGCGAGTTATTTTCCCCAGTTTCAGGTTTGAAGGTGTCCAAGTTTCTCAAAGCAAGAAGTTTGAATACCAAGCAGTTCTTTGTGGTTCCCAGAGTTTTACCTTCGAGCGAGATGCTTAACTACCATGGCTTTTCTCCCACCCACCACCTTCCCCTGGATACTGCAAGGATTAATGTGGAAAAAGGTGAAAAATAACTTTGCCAGATTTGTTCAGAGCATAGTTGCATTTTCCCCAGAAAAGCAGTTTTAAGGAACATTTTTGTTGCCGACTGAACAGGGGTGTGGTTTGTGGTTTGGGAACCCATTAATGGGTTTAGAGTTGCAACATAAATCAAACTTCTTTTCCAGTGCCATCTCAAAACCTATTTCAACACAAAAACAGACAATGCCATCATTTAATGCTCACAAACAAGAAGACAGTCAGCTCCAACATGAAGATGTTCGATTCAATGCAAACACTGCTGTAACAGTAACTTTTCCAATATGATAAGTGTTCTGTCTTTTACAACAAACTGGTGAAGACTGGTGCCATTTTTCGTACCTCTGGTTCAGCAAGGTTTTCAGCAATGTTTGTTTCATTCATAGGTTCTCCTCTCTCCTGCAGCCCCTCCTTGACTCGCTGGATCTTCTCTCGCTTCACGTTGCCAGCACTGACCAGCACACTCTTCAGGGCACGCAGCCCAAAGTCATAGTGGGACTGCGGTGACAGCTGCTCGTCACACAGCCTGGGAAGGGAGAAGGGAAAATGGAATTAGCTGAGTTGCACAATCGAGAGACAATGGAGGGAATAAGGTTTAGGAGGAGACAAGGGAGAGACAGCTAGTGAGGAAAACCAACAAAAAGAGACAGGATTTCACAATGCACAATAGATCCAAAAACCTTCTTTGTCATATGCATCTATAACACAAGGATATCTGCTGGATATGATCCAAAGCTCTATCATCAGCTTTAAATAATACCAAGATACATTCATGAATTCTCTCTCTCTCTCCCTCAAGATCCTATTACAGAAGGCACTAGTTCAAAGAGATTGCATTCCAAGCAGTGCTACAGGTATTCATTAGACCAATGCCTACTTGAAGAAGGGCACGATCTTGCTGGCGAGGCGCTCGGCCTTGCGGAAGCCCTGGGAGTACAGCATGACCTGAGCAATGAGCTGGCGGTCAGGCTTGGTCATGGCAAGGCTGCGGAACAGCTTCTTCAGGTTGTCAGGCAGGTTGGATCGGCCAGCGTAGCCAGGGTTCATGGTGATGAAGATGGCCATGTCTGGGTTGACCTTCACCTGCTTCCCAATAAGCTCCACAGACAGGGCACCATCTGCAAGGGAGGACAAGCATTCCATTCCTCAGGTTTGCATGCAACAGCAAGAATATCAAAGAAAATCTATTCTGAAATGAAAAATACATGAAGAGGTTCCAGCAGAGCTGCAATGGGCAATTTAGAAAACAAGAACCCCAAATTCACAATGTAGATACTGCATTTTTCCATCCAGCCAGGGCCAAGTACTCACTTGGCATCGGATTAGAAAATCAACCCCAATGCCAGAACAAGCATCTGCTTACTCTTATCTTTCTTGCCCTCCTGGGTCACCATGCTCTTGAGGGCTTCCTGGATGGTCTGGATCTGCTGGGAGACGGCAGACAGCATGCGCTCCTCCAGACGGTTGAACTCGTCGAAGCATCCCCAGGCCCCCACTTGGCACAGACCCACGAAGATGCGACCCATGGCCTGGACAAGAGAAAAGGTGTCAGTCTTCCTTGACTTGCCATGGCCTGGACAAGAGAAAAGGTGTCAGTCTTCCTTGACTTGCCATGGCCTGGACAAGAGAAAAGGTGTCAGTCTTCCTTGACTTGCCTTGGAATGGTTAGGAAAATGCCATGCCTTGCTCCAGCTTTTCCTTGTGATGCAAAGCAAAAAAACAAACAACCCCCCCAAAGACAATACAAAACTAAACCTACAGCGTTGCACATGTCAGCATGAACTTTCACTAGATATCATATGACAAGAGGACATCTGATGGAAAAAGACCAAACTATGGAGAGGAGAATGGACAAATGGAATGGATAATGGAACACAGCATCCAGCGATAGAGAACTATGACAAAGCAAATGCTCTGGAAATGAGTCCAATTCATGAAGAATCGATGCTACTGCATCCATACTGGACACCTATTCATAACACGGGAAATCTATGATGGTGCAAGTGATTTTAGAGCCACAGACCTGGAAGTCGAAGGTTTCGTCACAGTTGAAGACGAGCACGAATCTGCCCAGCTGGTGACCAAGGGCCTTGACGGACTCGGTCTTTCCTGTGCCAGCAGGCCCTGCACACAAACAACACAGTTTGAGTAAAAACACAACACCAACTACCCACAATGAACAATGTCAGTGCCACTGCAAAGAACTGCACAGAACTGAATGTCCTCTACATTAATTTGGCAGCAGATCCCAATATTTTCATTTCACTTGTTATCCAAGTTGTCTAATACACTTTCTTACTGGGCAAAACATCAACTCAAAGCACACAACTCCAATGAGTCAAGTACAGAGCTGATGCCTCGACTGTGACAACAAGGTGAAGGCAGCATCCTGAGCGGTTGGCCACTGCAGGCAAGCCCACTCACCGAAGGGCGACCCTCCAAGGCGGGCCTCCAGGGCCTGGGTCATGGTCAGGTAGCAGCGGTCTGTCAGTGGTGTCTGGACCAGCTTGTCCTGCACACCCAGGTATTCAAAGCCGTAGTTGAACTTGGCGTTGGCCATGTGGATGGACAGCTGTTGGAAGACGTCCGAGTTCTTGGGGTCGAAGTAGAATCGCATCTGACGCAACCAGTCGAAGGACTTGGGAGAGTTCACTTTAAACTTCAGCAGTTCCCTTGTCACCTGCCTCTGGTGGACCAGCTCGGTGATCTGCAGGGGGGGAGAAAGACAGACTAACTTGATGAGGGAACGAATTTAAACAACCAAGAGTAAGCATCTTTGGTAGTCACCATTGATTGCATCATTTGCTTTCAAAGCTGTAAGGTAAAATTTCATGTCTACACTTACACAATCTAGGACACAAGGTAAACACCATGACAGCACAAGGCAAGGTGCTGTTGTTTATTTCAACCTCCATTCAGCAGGCATACACAAAGCTTACTATCACCACCAAAAAATTCTCCTAGGATGGTTCTATCCCTAGGATGGTTAAAATCTGGGATTTTAAACATCAAATTATCACAATGCATTGAACGAATATGTTTCACCCAATTGCTGAGAACAATTAATCTTATCCAGTCACTGTAGAAGTAGAAAATTCTCCGTCAAAATTTAAAGCAGTTCTCAAGTCACAGAAGTCAGTATGCAACAAAGGGAATGAGCATTTCAGAGCGCACCAACTTTCTTGACACAATGCAAGTCATTTAAGAGACCACAAGAGAACTTTGGGCAACTGCCATCTCTTCACACAGAAATAGCCACACTGTCACCGACGTCAATGGGAACTCAAGGTGGTAGGTCCAGACTGACCAGACTCTCCAGTTTCTTCCTGCGGACCGGGGGCTGCTCGTGGAGGACGGTGTCGGCCAGGACGTTGAGTGTGGCATCCACTGAGGCCAGGACAGCGTTGAGAGGTCCCAGGTCTCCCTTGTTGGACTGAGTAGAGATGGCCTGCAGAGCGTTCTCCGTGCTCTCCGACCAAGAGATCTGCGCTGCCAGTACCACCAGCTGGGCCTGCAGGGTGCACCATAAGCATTTCACACTCAAGCTTTAGTGCTTCTCAATATTTAAATACTGTGATTTTCAGCTCATACTGCAGCTTGATGAGTCATTCAGATAGTAATTTTTTAAATATTTTATTGTGGAAGATGGCAAATGTGAAGAATAAGGCACAAACAGACAGTGTAGAGGTGACAACATTTAGCCATTTGGTTTAAGTGGCCAGTTACACCCTTGAAGCGGGTCCAGCATAGAAAATTAAAGACAAAAGGTATTGCTTCATAGGGTGAGCTTTCCACAACAATGGCTCACATTCAATGAAACCATTTTCGAGTGCTTGACTTTTATACGATCCATGCTATAATGACATGACTGATGGCAACTCTCTAATGTAGTCATTTTCATCTGCACAGCAAGCGTAGCTCACCTGGTACTTGTCCACCCAGGCCATGTACTGGGCAGGGTCAATATTGCCAGTGCGGAAACTAGCCATGTCCTGGACAGCGGCAGCCAGCAGTTTGGCCAGTGAGGTCCGCATCTCTTTCTCCACCAGCGTCAGCCACTCGTTGATCTTGGGGTGGGCCGCGATGGACACAGGTGTGATGAACACCACCTGCACACAGCAAAGACCTCAGTCATTTGGGGAAGGGTCCACACCATGAACAGATTTATGAGAAGGATTCATCATGGTTCCACCTCTGTTAGTTGGCAGACCACAGTTAATGGGGGTATCTACCTTTTGTGAGAAATTGAAAATGAAACCATTCAAATGATTAGTCTTTATCAAGAAAAGGAAATGAAGATAATCAAAACACATCTAACTTGCACATTATACAAAACATAACTCAAATAGAAGATAAATCTTTCCCAGTGCCAAGAAGGAATGAGCGGTAATTTGTGGGACAGCATTCTGCTATGTAAGCAAGAACCATCACTACAAGACCTGCAGAGGTGAAGAATCTCTTTCTCAGCACCCACCTCCTCTCCCTCCTTGGACATGAGTCCCATGACTTGGGAGTCGTCCTCATTGAGAGTAATGGAGGCAACACCAGCAAACATCTTCTTGAAGTGCTTCTGCAGGCGAGGAATGTTCTTGCTGTTGCCGATGATTTCAAGCAAATCTTCATCACCAACGAAGTAGAACCTACAAGGTGAATGTAAACATTTCAACACCAGTTCCGGAAGTAAGTGGACAAAAGATGGTCAGCATCCAAACCCATCTACAGTTAAGGTCTACTGATCGTTACATTTGCTCTTCACCTAACTGATTTAACTTTATTTTCCTCCAAGACACATCAACTCTTTCAAAATTGTCAGCATTCAAACTCACAACCATACCCATAAACCTGTCAATGCTTATTCACATGTGCATGACTGCACATATGTACATGCTATGCATCTCTCTCCCTTCAACTATATAGGTTGTAAGAAACTGAACAGCATGAATGCACATATGTACATGCTATGCATCTCTCTCCCTTCAATTAAATAGGTTGGAAGAAACTGAACAGCATGAATGTACATTTACACACTCTATGCATCTCTCTCCCTTCAATTATATAGGTTGGAAGAAACTGAACAGCATGAATGTACATATATACACTCCATGCATCACTCTCCTTTCAACACAAGAAGGGCAAAGCCCATACGACACATGCTTGACCTTGACCTTTATATGACCTTGACCTTCAGGTGACCTTCAAGGTCAAGGTCAAACAACTAAACCTACCAATGACATCATACACAAAGAAATGCTTTACACATTTTTCCTACCAAAATACATGTGACCTTGACCCAAGGTCAAGGTCATCCAAGGTCATGCAACACAAAGCGGTTAATTCAAGACATAGGAAGCACAATGGTGCTTATTGGCACTTTCTACCATGAGATATAGTCACTTTTAGTGGTTCACTACCCCATTTTGGTCACATTTCATAAGGGTCAAAGTGACCTTGACCTT
Organism: Theodoxus fluviatilis; assembly: GCA_034096865.1. Lineage (NCBI taxonomy): Eukaryota > Metazoa > Mollusca > Gastropoda > Cycloneritida > Neritidae > Theodoxus > Theodoxus fluviatilis. Next base: position 78,807 of record JAWQFJ010000542.1, read on the forward strand.
GATGATATGTGACCAAATGTGTCTCATGATGAAAGTATAACATGTGCCCCACATAATTATTAAGTTTGAAACAGTTATCTTCCATAGTTCAGGGTCAAGGTCACTTCAAAATATGTATACAATCCAACTTTGAAGAGCTCCTGTGACCTTGACCTTGAAGCAAGGTCAACCAAACTGGTATCAAAAGATAGGGCTTGCTTTGACCTATATACCACTTGTAGCTAAGGTCGCCATTCTCAATAACGTGGGAGAAAATTGGGAAAATGTGAAAAATGACTGTTTTTGAGACCACATTTATGGCTCCTGTGACCTTGACCTTGAAGCAAGGTCAAGTCACTATGTATGTTTTTTGAGGCCTTGTCATCATACACCATCATGCCACATTTGGTGTTGATAGACTTAATAGTCTCCGAGAAAAATCCAACGTTTAAGTTTTTTACGGACGCCCGGACGCCCGGACGGACGGACGACACGGCTCAGTACATAGACTCACTTTTGCTTCGCATGTGAGTCAAAAATAGGATGTAAGAAACGGAAAACAGAATGACCGTTTCTATGCTGCATGATCACTAACTTCAAATCAACAGACAGATCTGTTTAGGAATGCAAGCTCTGGACAATGCAAGGGCAGGCAAATATCCAATGCACATCCTTGCCTGGGACACCTTCTGCTTTTCCCCCCAATTTAAACCTCGACAGACAAGCATATGTTTGCTGTCCACTCTTGGCAGTCTCGACTTACCTGGGGAAGGAGGCACGCTCTCTCTCCAGGTACTCTCCCAGCGCTTTCTGGATCTTGCCCAGCAGGTCCGCCAGGCGCTCCAGCTGCCGTTGCACATTTTGGATGTTGAGCACGTCCATCACCAGAGGGAATTTGGTCACCTTCTTCATCAGGCCCAGGAACTCCGTGCTCACCCTGCACAGCCACGCAGCAGAATGTGAACAGCTCATATGGAAAGGCTCTTGACAGTAACTTTGGGGAAGTAGTTGCCAAGTTATTCCTCCATACACATCACGTCATTTTCTCCACTTCTGTTTGGAACTGATGTCGGAAAGTTTATTTAAGTAGGACTTTGTGTGTTGTGTTCATGTCCAGAAAGCATCAAGTCAAAATGGATCACAAAAGTCAACTGACACTAAACTCAGATGAAGGGGTGAAGACATTATGCTTGAAGAGATTCCTTTGGATTACAAGCAGAAGGTTGATGCAGTGCTCTCTAAGGAAAAACAGTAAAGACGTTTAAATCAATTCAAATGAACCCCTCACCCCTGGAATCGAGATGTTTCCACAGGTAGGAGGTGCTTGATGTCAGCACTGCCAGTGAAGATGCCCTCCAGGTAGACCCAGCGGCGCTGCACGTCAATCCACACATCAAACAGAGCATTGATGCGGTTCAGTTTGTCTTCCCAGGCCAGAGCATCCTCCTCGAATTGCTGCAACACACCCAGAACATGCAAGGTTACCTGGACAGTTTACACGATGGCATGACAGCAACAATGCACTAGTTGCAGAGAAATTTCATAGCCAACTAATTTCTCCTCTACAATGGGGCAAACCCAAAGAAATCACCAATACACTGTAGGAAACAGTCATGGGTATTCTTTCTCATCCTTAATGTGTCCACTTTTCCCCTCCAAGGCAATGGAATGCTGAAATCACCATATCAACACCCTCACACCCGAGACCAAGACCCACCTTGAAGTATGGGGAGAGCTTCATGGCGCTGACGCTGTTGATGTGCTCCTTGACCTTGGTGAAGAGGTCGTCCCAGCCTCGGATGAGGCGACACTTGTTCTGGTAGTTGATCAGGTCCAGCTCATAGCTGCGCCACACCTCGCTCACCTATGGCAAAGAAAAAAGGTCACAAGTAGCTGGACATGAAATGTTTGATGACTGAGAAAATTAAATTATTAAAAATATAATTAAAAAATAATAACAAAAAATTACAAATAAATGTGAAAAATATTTTTTTTAAAGATAAAATTAACATATTTGCTGTCAAAACCTTGACTGATCAAAACTGCTCAATAATTCTACCCTCATATTCCAACAGATACCTGCAAAGAGGTCTACAAACAAGGTACTTGTGTGCACATCATGCCAAACATGTTCCATGTTGTCAATCATGTGCACATGCTCATATCATTATGCTTGGGACATGTGTATGGACCTATATAGGCAGTTTTAAATGAGAACAAATGCCTGCACATGTACGTGACCCTGTAAAAACCAGGACACACCTGCTTGAGGAACTCCTCCAGAGCCATCTCTCCCTGGGCCACAGAGATGATGTCCTTGACCGTGGCCTCATGCCGCTGGAGGTCAATGTCCCAGACATGGCCCAGGGTCAGGTCGGTCAGGGTCCAGTTGACTCCAAGCCTGCGCATCAGCTGCTTCCAGTGCCGCTCCTTCAGGGCCTCCGACTTCAGCTCCACCACCAGGATGTTCACCTGTGTGCAGGATTGAAGGCAGTGTGAATAACTACATCTCCACTGTCACTGGCTCAGTCAATTTATTCATTAACCTCTTAGAAATAAACATTTCTAGTCCCTCCATTTCATAAGTTCAAATCGTCAGTTAAAAATCTGTTCCACTCAATGATCTCTCATTCAATTATGTCAAAGTAAGCCTCTCATTCAAGTTCACATGCTAAGGCAAGTACACCCAGCTTGCAACATGCATTTCTAAGAACCATTCCAACTGCTTCAATTTGCCCACATTCCAACTGCTTCAATTTGCCCACATTCAACTGAAAAGGAGGATTCCAAAGACAAGCTCCAACTCACCTTGGCGTAGCTCTGCAGAGTTCTCTTCACATGCTCATAGGAGGCATAGGCACGCAGGCGGGCAGGCAGGTCCTTCAGCTGGTTCAGCAGGCTGTCCAGGGATTGGCGCAGCTGGAATGACAAAGTATTACGATGCGTGGCTCAGGTATTCTGCCATAAATCATGCTCTTGCAAGTTTCCTCCTCTATGCAGTTTGATGCATCAGTGTCTACTTGGTGTAGGAAAACAAAAGCCAGGTCAAGAAATCATCTTGCTGGTAACATAACATGAGTGATACTCTATAAGCTCAATAGAAAAACTTGAAACATACAAACTTCATGCAAGGTAGCAACCAAAAAGTTATTGTCTTCAACCTGTAGATCAATATTTCAGCAAACATCAGGGGCATGTTGCTTATGCTAGGAACCTTGCAAGATCTTGCCAGGAATAGACTGGTGTCAATATGTGCCACATTGATAGAGCAAAGGTAAAGGCAAGTCAATGTTTGACACATGTTGAGACTGACCTATTATTTGCCAACAAGGTAGGCTAAGCAGCACCTCCTTGCCAGCTGAGGACATGCTCAATATGGCCACCATTTGGAGCATTTAGCAAACAAAAAGCACGCTACCCCTCGCTTTCTCATTCATCTTCATCTTCCTAACAAATTCTGTCATCTTTCCATTAGCTATCCATCTTACAATCAGTATCCATCTCCTGACCATTTCAAACTTCCTTCTCCATAACCTTGCTTTTCACCATGTTCCACAGCACTATAAAGCAAGAGCGTGCCCACCTTTCTGGGAGCCACAGAGAGCCAGGGCTTCTCCTTCAGTTCGTCCACCTGGGCCCAGATCTTGGACAGCTCTGACCAAACGCCCTTCAGGTCCTGCAGCTCCTCCAGGGCCACGTTCATCCGCTCCTGGCTGGGGCTAACCTGACCTGCAGCACAGGAAATCACAAAGCTGAAGACTGCTGGCATCGGCAGCAAAAGTGTTTCCTCTATCGAGGTATTGATCCAAATTGACTCATTTTATTAACCAAAACATTCAACAACATCCCATCAAGGCTTCCATTTCTTTGAGGAAAAGATACCAATATGTGAATGTACTTCACCAAAAATATATGGACATCACTCCCTTTAACCCCTTATGGTCTATGGCCAATTTAGGCACACTCAAGACATCTCTTCCAAGCACAGTCATCTTGAAGAGACTGGTCATGTCTGCACAGCGGCGGCTGCCATGGAAGACAAAGCCACACTTACCAGGCTCAGCCAGCTCCAGGGCCTCCTTGGCCCGGGCAATGTTGTCCCGCTCCTCCTTCAGGCGGCTAAACTTGCCCTCAAAGATGGTCAGCGCCTTGATGGCGGCATCAGGTAGCAGCTCTCCCTGCATCAGCACAGCCACACTGGTGAATGATGCACACTACATGTTGACAGGCAAAGCATTCTCCTCTAGGGCCGACATGTACTCTTTCCACAAGTACGCAGTTCTCAGGCAGCAGCAGCATAAGTTGCAATCATACAACTTACACAAGTTGCAAATGAAAAGAATGACCTTCAAATGCAGCATCCTGACTGCAACTCACAAATATGCCTGTGTAATATGACCAAAAAAAATTAAATAGAATCTGCATAAATCATTATGCAGCAAAAGTGTCAGGTATTGCAAGGATGAACACAAGTTTGGAGTAAGCTTATATCAGTGTAGGAAAATAATAACAGAAAAACTATTTCATTTGGACTCCTAACTTCTGATACTCTTGTAGCTTTTGGTCTCCAATGTAGGCGCATGTCACACTCTACATATGTGTAAGTGCTACCACCAAGTGCACATCATCATCAATTAATGTAGGAACCCTCCTTTAAACTTAACACTGCTTTACTGCACTCATCCTCATTCCCACCCCTACCTCGATTCAACCCATTCCCTCATATCCAGTGGCAGCAGAGACGCAAACATCCAGAACTCACCGCCACAGGTTTCTCCTTCTCCCAGTCACCCAGGAGGTCCCCTGTCTTGCTCTCCACCACCTTGTCCTCAGACACAATCTTCATCTGCAGCGAGGCCACCTGGGTCTGGATGGAGGAGTCCTTGCGCTTCATGATGTCCGAGAAGGCTCCCCACTCGCCCTCCACGTTGTCGATGTACAGCCAGTTGGCAGGGAACTGGAACCGCTGGCGCTCCAGGATGCGTTGAGCCTCCTTGTACGTCTGCAGAGACATTTGTGTTAAATGCTTTGGTGAAGAAATTGACGTGAAATTGTCAGCGGCATATGTTGCAGTGCATTGGCATTTAGGTATGATATAGCATAATGTTACACGAACTTTGTTGCATGTCAAGAATGTGGGCTAGCTCCAATTCTCCTACTTTAACTCAATGTTCTAAATTTAGTGACTATGTCAAGAAGAATGGGCATTTCTGCCTCAAGGTCATCACATGACTACATATAGATAAATAATTCTGGGAAGGAAGACAGACGAGAAAGCGGCTGCCAGTTGGCTGACTGCTTGGTTGCTATGGGAATGACAGAAAGCAGTGGAGATAGACAGCATGGGGCAGTATAATTAAAGAACAGCTGAAAATTCATTGCAAACAGCTAAGAACAAAACTCTCATAAAATATACATACTTCTAAAAATGAACATCTAATGGTTGAGAGACTGATTAGACAAAGGCATTCAATCTCCAGACTAGTTTTGTTTTGTTTCAAGATTCAATGAATACTTCCCACTTCCCACCATTGCTGTATCATGGCACTGGTGCGACGTCGTTATGTATGAAATTTAAAAAATAATTCTTATCCAAATTCTGCCAGGAACTACAGAACTTACATCAACTTGCTTCTCCCAGGACTTCATCTTTCGCTTGAGAGCCTGGACATGGGTGATCAGACCCACAGCCTCTGATGTGTTGGCCGTGTCGATGGACTGCTGCTCCAGGTCAGAGCGTGACTGCAAATCAAAGGAAAGTGTCAACACATTGGGAGTGAGCAAATGATGAAAACTGGCACACAGTCCTGTGACACAAGTTACTAGTACCAAGGGTAAAACACATCAAGTCATCATAGGAATAAATGTGACCATGCACTACCAAACCAGTCTTTAGGTAGATTTTGAAGGTTTTGAGATTATTACCTTTACAAAAACTCATCTCTTTGCTGATTAAGTTGATACCAGAATGATTGTTGTAGCTCAAATATTGTAGAAGTTATTGCGGTTTGAAGTCAACACCTCCATCGCGAGCCTTTCTGAGAAAACAGACTTAGAAGTTTGTGTACACTAGTCCCACACTTTCTCCTTAGCAACAGGGTCTCGGAATCACCCAATCTTCTTGATTTTTTGCCAAAAGTTTAGGGAGGCATGTCTGCACATTTTTATCTATAAGTGTAATGATGTGTTGATTTTTAAGCGATTTCAAGAAAAGGGTCAGAAATATGCACCAGCAGAATCACGACTGGCATTGTCAAAGAGTTCCATTTTGCTAACATGGAAAGTTCATTTTAATGAGTTCTGATGGTTATGTGATAACATATCCATCATTGAAACAGACATGTAAGTTCAAATTACTTGAAAGGGCAATTTCAACGGAATTTTTAAAAGTTATCTCTTCTCATGCGCTCTCTCTCTCTCTCTCTCTCTCTCTCTCTCTCTCTCTCTCTCTCTCTCTCTCTCTCTCTCTCTCTCTCTCTCTCTCTCTCTCTCTCTCTCTCTCTTTCTCTCTCATCCGAGGTGCATTACAATAAAAAGGCTGAACATGATATTGTTATCCGAGATAATTTAAAGCAGACACTAAAGTCCATGCCTGTGAAATCAATGAGATAAAAAACCCAGAGAAATGTGGAAGTAGATAGGCAGTTGTCTCACCTTGGACACCTGGGAGTGGAACTCTACCATCTCATTGCTCAGCATGGAGCCGAACTTGCTGAGGACTTCCTTGTGCCAGGAGTCATACTTCAGGGTCACCTTGGACTGGACCTGTGGAGATGCAGTGGCCAGCACTTGTAGTCCTCTCTCCCCAACAGTTCCAGGCAACTAGGCCACTTTCATTCTTTGCTTCTGCTACTCGTCTCCATTTACCACCAGTGAGAGGGAAAAAACTTGAATGAATCCCCTACTGACATCCACACACATATAACAACACACGCGCATGCACACACACACATGCATACACGCACACACACACACACACACCACTCCAAATAAAGAAATAGTTTTTGTTATGTCCATTTACACTAATCTATGCATGCATGTTGTGCTGAAATTCGCAATCCATCTGAATGAACATCCAGTCAACGATACAAAAACACTTGTGACACGAAAAAGTCAAATACTTTTGAAAGTAAATCTATGCACTGTTGACTGTAAATCTAAAGCACCATAAGGTACAGAATCTCAGTCTCCAAAGGCTTGCTCACCTTTCCAAACTGCACAACCACAGGCCCGATGACCTTCTCCGTCTCTGAGGTGTCAAAGATGTTTCTAGATGCCCTGGAAAAATAACAGCAACAGCATTGCAATACAACATTTACCACATCTTCGATAATTACATGTCAGGACCATGCAGCAAAAATCATAAATGACATTCACAAATAAAATATTTTTCAACATCTTGACATTAAAATTGTTGTCCTTTATATGAATCTATAAGAAACATATGCAATATAGGTTTTATTTTAATCTTAAAAATGGCAGAACTGAATGAAATTTTAACAGATTAGGTCAAGAGTGCCCACTTGATTTCCTCCAGGGTGGCCATCCACAGCTTCATGTTGGTGCCCAGTCGTCCGTACAGCACGTCAGGGTTCAGGTCCCACAGAGACTGGTAGCGCAGCCACACCTGCAGGACAACAGCGCCAGTGTGAGAGCATTTTTGGATACCCATCACCTGATCCAGTGTGTCTCCTTGAAAAGTTCCATAGCTTGAAAAAAAAACTCACTACCTCCTGACATTTATGGTTTGAAAAATCTCATCCTCAATCAGAGAAAGATTTAGTCAGGCTGGACAGAGTTAAAAAAGCTTACACATATGTTCTTGGTCTAAAACATGTAAATAATACAGTTCCCTATGGTGGGATGGATGGATGGATGGTGTTTTACGGCCTATCAGCCTTTGTAGGCTATGTAAGGCCACACGAAAATCACTAGAACAGTTGATATTAAGCGCAAATCAAGTCACGATGTCCTTAGTTATTCACCTCTTACGAGTTGCGTAGGGAGTCGTAGTGGGTCAATTCTTACCTCGAACCCACAGGGGGATGGATAGATGGATGGATAGTGTTTTATGGCCTATCAGCCTTTTTAGGCTATGTAAGGCCATTACGCAGGAAAATCACTAGAACAGTTGAGAGCAAACGCTAATCAAGTCACTGTGTTCCTAGGTATTCGCCTCTTACGAATCACGTAGGGAGACACGGTGGGTCAAATCTTACCCCGAACCCACAGGGGGATCCCTATGGTGAGAAGAGAGAACTATGCACTACAAAATCAATCAGAAGGATAAACTCTGCCTATGATTTCATGAACACCAATTGACAACAAGCCCTCAAACAGAGACATTGTAGCCTTTGCTTTTTTACAAGTTGGAAAAGATGGAAAACAGAGAGGTCCGCCTTACATTGACATAGTTCTTGAACTCCTGGATGGTGGACTGGATGGCAGAGTACGATTCCTCCAGAATCTCTGAGCCACCAGGCAGTTTGGTCAGCACATTGCGGTAGGTTGAGTCAGCCTCCGACTCCACATCCAGGCCCACCTGTAGAGGAATCAACAACAATTCTCAAATATGGAGTGTTACAAGTTCGACTTTGGAAATTGAGTGATCTTTGAATGATCCAAATGCCACAAGCAAACAAGGAGAAATTCAGCTTTCCATTGATACAGCATCACACTTCACGCTTAACCCACACAAGATGTAATGCCTACCACATTCAACTGATCTACTCGAAGCATGTCATCTGTCTACAAAGCTCTCGGTCTCCATCCATGCATCAAAGACTGGATAGGACAAGGACTGCGGAGGCTGACCTGGTAGCGGGAGTGCTGGATGCGGGGCAGGGTGGTGACAATGGCCTCCCAGGCAAACAGCTCCTGCATGATCTGGAACTGGGCATCCTCAATGGGCGGACTCACGTAGATCAGCTGGTTGGTGATGCGCAGCTCATGCACCAAGGGCTGCAAGTAAAACGAGTTGCTGTCAATTGCCATCTCTTACACATGGTCTCTTCCATAGCTCCTGAAGGACTTCAGACTTGTTTACAATCAAATACAAATAAGAGTACACTTTTTTAAGTTTGTAGTATTTTAACTTTTCAGGTTGCAAGAATGTCACAGAAAATCCAGGACTGGGCATATTCTGGACTGGAAAACTAATGAACAGCAAAACATGTATAGACATTTTTTTTTCTCCTTTTATCTTATAGTGTTGCATGCTGAAAATAAAGGCACATAAAATATGCTCAAATCATACGAGTAAACAGGCCCGATTATGCTAAGAACTCCAGAAAAAGTCATTTCAACGGAAGCAGGCAACTACAACTGTATTGTCAGCAAGTGAACAATATATGTTGGTACAATAAAAAAGGGTCAGCTTTCCCATATCACAGATTCAGATATGATCAAACCTAATCTGCACAACCAATGATCAATATTAAACAACAATGCCAGACAAGATCATGTCCTTGGGGCAAGGTAACTGTCACTGCAATATATCTCCAGTGAGCATCAGAGCATACCAAGTAAGTCATTCAATAGCTCTTTCCAACATCACCATTCAAAGCAGGGACTCCAAGACACCTTGCAATCCTGTCCCATGCAGCACCTGGTAATGCAAGGCCTACCTTGATGTTGGGCTCTCCACCAGGCTTGTGAGCAGGCAGCTTGGGCTCGTCTGTGTCCATGGAGCGGTCCACCGTCTCCTTGGCCTGCCCCTTCAGACACTGGGTCCAGGCCTTCAGTCCCGACTCCAGTCGGCTTGCCAGCTGCCTCTCCACCTACACAGAGGAAGAGCCCAATCTCTTCAATGTGCTGTTGGAATAAATACAATTTATACCCACAGAGGTGAGCTTTAAAAAATCCTACTCCATCCAAACATTAGCAAGCGATAAATTCTGCACGGTGAATCTGTCATTGAACCAAGGCAACTTTGCAAAAAGGTACATACTTTCATTCCACATCACAGGCAAGAAAAGCCAAGCAGATTCTGCTGATTTTGAATTACTCTTTGTCCATGGAATAAAATGATGAGACTTCCAACTTTCATACATGCCTTCAGAGACATCTGCAAGCACTAAAGATCAGTCAGTCCGGTGCAACTGCACATTACTTTTCTACATCTGTTGTAAAACATGAATTCCTACAATGTAATACATATTTTAAAAAACAACAACCAACTTTAACATAAACACTCAAAGCATAACTATTTAAAACAATGCAAGCGAAACATAATGCCTCAAGTTCCAAACAACAGAACCACAAGCAAGGATACCTTCCACCTGTCATTAAAGCACTCCTCTGTGACAAATGATCTTTACTCAAGCCAGAGTCCCACTCCTAACTCACCTCCTCATCCAGCTTGGCCACCCACTGGGGCAGGTTGGAGAATGAGTGCAGGCTGAGGTTGTCCACTGCTTTCTGGATGCGAGCCAGAATCTCACGGAAGGTGGCAGCAGCGTAGGCTGAGGTCTCAAGAGCCTTCACCTCCAGTGCTATCTCCTCCTCCATGGTCTGCAGCTCGTCCACCTTCTCCTGGAAGTTGAACACCGTGTCCGCCAGGCGCTGCACGTATGGGTCTAGCTTGTAGGACTCCCATACAAGGCCACAGCCCTGCAAAAACAACATGGCAGATGAAGTTCAAGTGCCAATGGCAACATGATGTCAGTTGACAATAGTGATCTACAATCACAGAAATCCTGAAACGCTCTTATCAATATGCAGTACAGTAATTTTACTCATCTATCCATCTCAACATTAGACAGGTTTAGAAATGAGACGGTGCTCATATTCAAATGAAATGTATGTGCAGACCCTTTGAATGGCAACATCATGAAAACAGCACAAACTTCTGCAATGAAGAAAGTATTTGAAAAATACAAGACAAGAAAAAAACAACCCATTAAACTCACCTCACCAATCAGGTTCTGCACATCCTTCCTCAGTCCAGCCACGAGCAGGGTCAGAGATGGTGTGGCTTCCACCTGGTTAAGAACAATACACACCAAGTAAGCACATGCACTTGGTCATCCACATACTAGTTGCAGGCTTAATTTAAAAAATAAAATTAACTTTAAAAAGCCCCCAGAACTTAGATAATCTACATCATCACAACCCCACCCAGTCACCCACCACTTTCCCCCCACCTCCCAAAACACTTTCAGAGTATCCAGGTATAATTCTATTGCTTACCATTAGAAAATGATGGTGATGATGATGATGATGATGATGATGATGATGATGATGATGATGACGATGATTGTGGTTGAATGTACCTCTGTGGGGGATTTCCCTCATAAAAAAGTTATTATTAAAAAAAATTTAAAAGCTACTGCTGATTTGAAACTGTTCAATTACCTTACCTTTTTGAGAGTTCTCTCATAAGTCTGGACACTCTCAATGAGGGAGATGGCAAAGGGGTAGAGCTGGTTGGCCTGGTGAGCCTTGTTGACAATGCCCAGAGGAACTCGGAAACCAAGCCACCGCAGGTTGCGCACCTGGACAGACAGAAAGGTGTCAAGTTGTTTCAATGAGGATGAGTGGGATGTTTAATGAGACACTTCCACATCCAAAAGTGTTGGAAGCCAATTTTCTGACAAAGTTAACAAATAGAATTAACAAAACACAAAAAAAACAAAAACAGACAACATCTACTTCATTTATTTTGTGCAATTAAAAAAATTCTGGTTTAGTTATTGCATGGCTTTCTCTCAATTTGCGGCAAAAAGCATGTTACTGAACAATCTGAATCAAAACTGTTTCCTCTATTCATCAAACTCTCTGGGTTTTCTTTGGACATCTGGATGTATCATGACATGAACAAACAAAATTCCTGTACACATTTTCACCTGGAAAGCCCGGCTCTCAGAGACATGGAACGTTTATCGAAAAATCAAAACTGTTCATACTACAAGATAAATTCTATCGTCCATCACTCAAGGCACACCTCTCCCAGGTGACAACAAGAAAGCCACTGCAGCCCACCTCCTTGGAGAGCTGGATGATTTCAGGCTGGAAGTTGACGCCCAGACGCAGGATCTGCCCCTTGCCTGGCAGCCGCTGTGCTGTGATCATGAAGATCTTGCCCGTCATGTTCAGCTGCCGGCTCTGGACCTGCATCAGTCAACTTGCACTGAGTGAAGCTCTAATGCTCAGAAAAATGTGAACAGATAATGCCAGTCAAGTTTTCAAGCAAATGAGTCACACTCACAATGATTCATCATTCTTACACTCAGAAGATAAGTGAGAACAAATAACTAGTAAACAAAGCTAACATTTAGTATAACTTACAGAAATCTTGGATTTTTTTAAATCCTTTCCCAAAAGTATATGAAAAAAACAACAACCTTTGAGAAAGTAAACATTCTTGATAGGGTGTCCAATCATTACACACCACAAAGAGAATGACTTGCTCACCTTCCTTGTCCAGTCATCAAAGAAATCCTGAGTGTTGAGCTTCATCTTGAAGCTGTCCCCATCATTCTTCAGCTTCTGTCCCTCCACATGGTTCTCCCAGCCCTTGCCCAGCACATCCTCCACACGCCGCATGTAGGCATTCAGCTGGCGCTCAATCTGGCAGGCAGAAAATCAGTTTGGAGGTTTCCGTCTTTCTAGGGGGACATCTTTGTACACTTCCCATATGTCAGTCTTGCAAAAATCAAAGAAAATTCATGAAAATCCTTACCCATTTTACACAAGTCCCTCAATTTTAAAGTTGTAATCAAGTTTGTTTTTATTTTTGACATTGACTTTATAGGTCTATGTGGTTACATATGAGTAACATGTCAACATCTTTGATCCAATGTGTTCAGTGCTATGAGAGGCACCAGCACACACCCATCAAGCCCTGTAACAGATGTTGCAAGCTTACCTGTCTTGCCCAGATGATGGATCCTGACACAGGGGGGAAGTCACGCACTTTGCTCATCCTGCAGGCTCTGCTCTGTGCATATTGGACCTGTAACACCACAATCTCCGTTCCAGTCCCCTCCAAGTATGGTTAATTATCATACTGGACCTATAACACCACAATCTCCGTTCCAGTCTCCTCCTAGTATGGTTAATTATCATACTGGACCTATAACACCACAATCTCCTTTCCAGCCTCCTCCTAGTATGGTCAATTATCATACTGGACCTATAACACCACAATCTCCGTTCCAGTCTCCTCCAAGTATGGTCAATTATCATACTGGACCTGTAACACCACAATCTCCGTTCCAGTCTCCTCCAAGTATGGTTAATAATCTTCCAGTTGACATCTCAAATTTTCTCATTAATGTACACAAATACAAATCCATTTGACACGTCAACCAATAATTTAATCCATCAATCCTAAGAAATTAAACTAGTTATCAAATCCTTATGCCATGATACAAGAAAGAGAATCCCTTATGAGATTTAATTTTTTTTTAGTCAATAAATGTCTACGATGTCAAATCATAAGAACATTAAAATGAAGCATTAGATGGAAAACTGACCTTGAATTTCTCATGAAGAGACTCGATGTCATCCTTCACCCGCTGAATGAGTTGCGTCTGGTACTCCCTAATGGCTCCACGGATGTGAGGGCGCACAAACAGGGCGTTGAATCGAGAGAAGATGCGGAACATCTCGTTGGCGTTGCGAGCCGTCCCCAGCTGGTCCCTCAGTCTGGCGGTGATGCGAGTCTCCACTCTGTCGATCCTCTCATCATACCTGGTGGAGCAAAAGCAGAGGTAGCATCTGAAGATAACCTGGATGGTGGTCGACAATAAGATTATAGCACTTTACCCCTCTGTCTTCAAAGAAACACAGCAATCAGGGCACATAAAATGGTACATTTTTAAGGTACTTGGTTACTCTTTGAACTTCAAGTTTGTAAATGACAATTACTGTATGATTATCTTGTAAAGATATACTCCACCCCTTGCCTTTCAGCAAAGGTCTGGGGTAGCTCTAGTTCCAAGCAACCATGTGAGGGACTTCCGACATGATCTACCCAAAGTCATCATCTGACCATTGCATTTTACACAACCTCAGAGGTGGGAAAAGTGAGGGAGCAGCTGGGGCTTAGCTGAGAGTTCATTCAGTACAGGAATGGCCGCGAGGGGCAGCGAGAAGAGGAAGGGGGCATGATGGGGCATGAAATGACAATGGGGCAACTCTCACCTCTTGATGGATGCCTCCCAGGCATCTGTGCCTTCCTTGGACACATCCAGCACGTCCACCTCCTTCACGTTCTCATAAGCCAGGTTCACCTCCTGCAGCAGCAACAAGGAAACAAATAGACTTAATGAGTAAAATGATTCAATAAACATTTTTCAGAAGATTTTAAACATCTTAATCTCAAGCTCCTACTATCCCAAGTTCTATCAGAAACAAACTACACTTCCAATTTATTCTTGGGACAGAAATATTTCCCAAGTGAAAAATGGATCCATGAACAAAACAATTGAATTACCACAGGCTGCATGATCTCATGATAGAATGACATGACATTTATCAGATAAGAGATCCTAAACAATGATCAATTCAGCAAGTTGTGTATTCATGCATGCATCAGAGAAGTCGTAGTCAGCCTCCCCACCTCGATGGCGTTGGCATCAGCGGCCTCATCCACAATGGGTTCTCCCTTGGGCTCAGGCTCCTCAGTGAGGGGAGTGCCGCCGCGGCCCTTGGTTGTGGTGGGTCGCAGCACACGCATGATCACCTGCCTCAGCTGGTCATGCTGTCGGCGGAATCTGAAATTTAAAAGACAGGTGAAACAACCCATAACTTTTACTTGGCGATTTCATTTTGCATGTGCCATTTCATTTGCTAAATGGATATCAATTATAATCTCTCTGCATTTATAAATATCAGTGTCATCTTTGCAACAGAGCACTTGCAAATCATATGTTTGGCAAGACCCCTAACTCCCAGCCTAGCTCACTTTCCAATAAAATATCACTCCAAGAGTACGCCTAGCATCCATAAATTCATCCAAAGGAATCATTAAATTTCTATTGATGCCAAAAATGTTAAAATCTTATCAAATAGCAAATACTAATGCTCTATGCATTCCAACACTATCCAAAGCTCAAGCTAGAACAATAATGCAAGGTTTTTTTAACATACGCTATAATGCAACATCATTGTCCAACTACACAGGACAGAACTGTCAGGGACCAGAGGTGGCACCCACTTTCGCATGTGGTCCAGGCGGCTCTGCAGACGTTTGTGAGCGGGGTTGACTCGCCACACCATACGCAGGTGCTCCTCACGCTTCTTCTTCACCAGGTCTCGCAGCATGCCCTGCAGCTTGTCGTACTCATCGTCCCAGGCCCCAAACACCTCAAAGCTAGCCGACATCACCTGGAGAGGGCAAGCACAACCTCAGAAAACCTGCCCTTGAAAACAGTTTCACTATTTAACTACAACATCCAACAGGCTCAAGAAAGGAAGCAACAATATTGTAACTAGCATGACAAAATATTGAAGTGTAAAAAAAACAAACCCAACCCAGAACAGTTGAGTTCTTCAGAACAGAAAACTAAACTCAAAGGCATGGTGATATATGCATACTTGATAGGAGGCTATCTAGAGTAGATAAGTTCAGCTTTTTGAGGGCTAATAAATTATACTGTGTCAAAAACTTAAAAATTAACATCACAATCATATCTCACCTTCTCAAACTCATCATAAGGGATGTGCATCAGCCTGCGAGTTCCAAGAACCTGAAAAGACCAAAGAAAAAATTATGTATTACTCCATCACCATGCAGCGACAGCTCCACTTTTGCTGAGTACATGTGCACTACACAAAGCCTCTGAGCATTGGTTTGTAGTACTGCTCATGAATCATCCTACAATCCACATTCCCCAATCACATGAGTTCCTCTATAAAACTTTATATTCTAGAATGCTGGCTCACTATTGTTTCTCTAACTTACTAAATCAATCAATCCAGATTTGCACTGTTGCTGCTGCCTACTTAGAATGTCAAAGTGCTGGCACATTTACATGGTAAACAGATGAGGACACCTCCAGTTTAAACTCAACTCCTGACATGGGTTACAGGCCACTCAGACAGCAGACCACTCAGGCCACACAGACAGCAGACCACTCAGGCCACACAGACAGCAGACCACTCAGGCCACACAGACAGCAGACAACTCAGGCCACACAGACAGCAGACCACTCAGGCCACACAGACAGCAGACCACTCAGGCCACACAGACAGCAGACCACTCAGGCCACACAGACAGCAGACCACTCAGGCTACACAGACAGCAGACCACTCAGGCCACACAGACAGCAGACCACTCAGGCCACACAGACAGCAGACCACTCAGACCACACAGACAGCAGACCACTCAGGCCACACAGACAGCAGACCACTCAGAACAGGCAGGCAGCTCTCACTTTGAGCAGCTGGCTGCTGAGGTCACGGGATATGGCCTCCACCAGGCGCAAGGCACGCTGGATGGGGTACTTGGTGGGTCGGATCTTTCGCAGATGCACAAAGATGGACTGCAGGGCCACACGGATGCGGTCAAGCTCAGTGGCAGAGAGCAAGTCATTGATGGGGAAGTCCTTCATCAGTTGGTTGTAGTCATTCACAGTGGCCATGGCCTGCTTCAACCCTGAAAGATAGTCAATGGTGAAGGGATGCGACTCCAGGGAAAACTTGCAGTTGTCTCCCTTGTAAACAGCAATACCATGGGTTTGAATTCATTATATACACTGTATGACCAACATTAGAAACAAATTCATGGGCTGTGTGAAACATCTAGAAACAAATAACACAAATCAGATGCCATGATATAGCAAGTGCCCCTGAAGAAATATGCCCTACTAATCACTTACATGCCAAAAGCAGCCTTACTGACTGCTTCATTTACACCTAAGTTCCTGACAATTCATAGCAGCCAGCCTTCCCCATCATAGGAAAAAGGAAACATTTGAATGAGAGTTTTTACAAAACATTCAAACACAAGCATTTGCTGCACTCCTGAATAGAGAGATTTGTCGGTTCTATCATACTAAGCACAAAGGGAATTCTGCCGAGGCTCACCTGTGTCCGAGTCAAAGCTGACGGTGGCATGGAAGCGCTTGCCATGCTTGAGGATGTCCAGGGTGAGGACAATTTCAGCACTCTCACGCTTCTCTTGGATGCGAAGCAGCGCGCGCTCCAGGTTCAGCCAGAAGCTGATCTCTTGCAGGGCTGTGCCTGAGGCTGGGTCTCGATCCAGCTTGGTCACCTGCACAGACATTGCAAATTATATCATCAACTCAGGCACCAGTCCACAGTCATGTCATCTGCACAGGCATTACAGTCACGTTATCTGCACAGGCACCAGTCATATCATCTGCACAGGCACCACAGTCATGTCATCTGCACAGGCACCACAGTCATGTCATCTGTACAGGCACCACAGTCATATCATCTGCACAGGCACCACAGTCACGACATCTGCACAGGCACCAGTCACATCATCTGCACAGGCATTACAGTCACGTCATCTGTACAGGCACCACAGTCATGTCATCTGCACAGGCACCGCAGTCATGTCATCTGCACAGGCACCACAGTCATGTCATCTGCACAGGCACCACAGTCATATCATCTGCACAGGCACCACAGTCATATCATCTGCACAGGCACCGCAGTCATGTCATCTGCACAGGCACCACAGTCATGTCATCTGCACAGGCACCACAGTCATATCATCTGCACAGGCACCACAGTCATATCATCTGCACAGGCACCACAGTCATATCATCTGCACAGGCACCACAGTCATATCATCTGCACAGGCACCACAGTCATGTCATCTGCACAGGCACCACAGTCATATCATCTGCACAGGCACCACAGTCACGTCATCTGCACAGGCACCACAGTCATGTCATCTGCACAGGCACTACAGTCACATCATCTGCACAGGCACCAGTCACATCATAGCTGCCAACCTTCCAAAGTTAAAAAGAGTAACATGTGGGGGGTGGGTCCGGGAGGGGGGTACGCCCCCCTCCCGAATAGCGGGGGTCAGGGGGCGCAGCCCCCTGAAGCTGAAGCCTTTTTTGCAATCTGAAAGGCACATTTCTCATCTCCTGAAAGGAAAACTTATAATAATAATAATAATAATAATAATAATAATAATAATATTAATAACAAGAAGAAAAAGAAGAAGAAGACGAAGAAGAAGAACAAGAAGAAAAAGAAGAAAGCCCATTATATTACAAAGCATTAATTATTTTATATAGATTACTATACACAATACACAAAAGATCAGCTTTTAGCTTACCCAAACTGCTTCATTCTTTTGAATGGTGTTGAATGAACATTGATGCACAGCCCTTCGAAACGCTGAACATTCTCAGTTATACAGGAGTCTATAGCTACACCTTACATTCTTAGAGCCCATTCCATCAACTTCACCCTTCTGCATAATGGACAGTCAAGTTTCATGAATAATACAACACAGTCATGTTTCATGAACAATATAACACAACACAGTCATGTTTCATCAACTACACCCCACAGTCATAATAAAATTCACCTCCTATATCCTTGGCAATGCCCCAAGTTGAGTTTACAGCCTAGTTCTTTTTCACCATCTGTGCAGTCGAGGATTTGGCCTTTTTCAGAAAGTCCTGGCTGAACTTCTGCTCATAGCATTGATGACGCTGTAATCGGTTGGTTCAAGAAAGCATGATGCGATCGACGGAGTATTCTTTACAGCTTTTGATTGTTCAGCTTCGCAATTTTTTGTGTGTTTGGTGGTCTTTTCATGGTCGGCTAGATCGTTTCTTCCTCCGTGAGAAATATTCACCGCACATCTGCATGCAGTACAGAAAGCAAACTTTTCACCTCTTGATGGACACGGAGCGGCCCATGGAAACTTTTCCTTGTAAGCCGCAATGTATCGTTGAAATCGTTTCGGCTTCGCATTATTTTTCTCTGCGCTAGTCGAACTCGACGCCATGTTGACTGCAGCCGCTATGCGCATGCGCGAAATTCGCAGAAGAGCTCCCTTCCCGATTCCAGCCAGTAGGCTAGGCCTAGTGCGTTCAAAGGTGGTCAGCTAGGCGCGGAAAACGAGAGCACAAAAACTTCACTCGATAGACTAGCGCAACATGTTGAAAGCCAAAGTTGCTTCGTTTAAAATTTCGTTTTTTTTTGTTTTTTTTTTTGGTGAAATCGGAAACCGTATTTTTTTTAGAAAACAACGAAAACGACGACAGATATTAAAAAAACGATTTTTTACGGTTTTTCCGTAACAGTTGGCAGCTATGCATCATCTGCACAGGCACCAGTCATATCATCTGCACAGGCACCACAGTCATGTCATCTGTACAGGCACCACAGTCATATCATCTGCACAGGCACCACAGTCACGACATCTGCACAGGCACCAGTCACATCATCTGCACAGGCATTACAGTCACGTCATCTGCACAGGCACCACAGTCATGTCATCTGCACAGGCACCGCAGTCATGTCATCTGCACAGGCACCACAGTCATGTCATCTGCACAGGCACCACAGTCATATCATCTGCACAGGCACCACAGTCATATCATCTGCACAGGCACCACAGTCATATCATCTGCACAGGCACCACAGTCATATCATCTGCACAGGCACCACAGTCATGTCATCTGCACAGGCACCACAGTCATATCATCTGCACAGGCACCACAGTCACGTCATCTGCACAGGCACCACAGTCATGTCATCTGCACAGGCACTACAGTCACATCATCTGCACAGGCACCAGTCACATCATCTGCACAGGCACCAGTCATATCATCTGCACAGGCACCGCAGTCATGTCATCTGCACAGGCACCACAGTCACGACATCTGCACAGGCACCACAGTCATGTCATCTGCACAGGCACCACAGTCATGTCATCTGCACAGGCACCACAGTCATGTCATCTGCACAGGCACCGCAGTCATGTCATCTGCACAGGCACCACAGTCATGTCATCTGCACAGGCACCGCAGTCATGTCATCTGCACAGGCACCACAGTCATGTCATCTGCACAGGCACCACAGTCATATCATCTGCACAGGCACCACAGTAGTTATGCCAGACCATTTTTTAAACTTTACAACATGATTCCAATGTATATATATAATTGTAGTGCTCACTGATCTGATTACAATGCAATTTAAATTTTTGAAATCGGATGAGTAGAACCAAAGTTATGGTCCGAAAATATTTAGTAAGATTTGTTAAGACCCCCAGATTTGAGATGGCACCGGCCTGATCACTGAAATTATACTTATTTCAGCATAGTTCTTACAATAATAAAAATATCTTAATGAAATTTTCCAATTTACTAAAAAAACACATGCCGAATTCATTGGCGTCACCAAAAATTGTCTTTGACGTGATTTTTGTCAACTAATTTGCATAAAATTGCATAATTTTTACTTTTTTGCTATTTGTTTTAATAAAACTCAGTGATTGTTAAGGTATTCCTCCATATAATTTACATTTTAACTTTATAGATTGATACTATACAAGAAAACAACTCAAAAAGAATGATGAATTATGTTTACTCATTTGCATAATTAATTAGATGGGCTCCGATTGTCCAAAAATTAAATCAAGCAAAACTTTGCTAAATATGATCCGATTTCAGAAATTTAAACTGTATTTAGATGTAAATTGAAGTTCCTATTGAGTTCAAAGAATTCCATGTGATTTCATGTGCTTCTTTGGTGCTGGTCTGATTAATATAAGAGAATACATGTTAAAGTATAAGACGAGAGGTGAACGTTCAGACCTACACAAGCATTCAAACAATAATTCACAGCTATTTTGTTCTTACTTAATTTGATCAATTGCTATATTGATCAACTGCTACAGCAAAACAAGCCAAACTCTAGAATTATATGTACAGACTTATGCATTGAAGACTTGTTTACATAACGTTACACCACAAATTTCTGCTTTTCGTTTTTCACACTGTGCAGTTTAGCCATAATTTACATCAGTCACTAGTCAAGAGTTCAATAATGTTCTTGGGACTGGGACTCCTGTTGAATAAAGAATTCCATGTTGATGTATGTCTGAAACCACTGGTTTGATTCTCAGAATGGCTGCATATGATACTTTTGGAAATGTTATATGAAAGAGTCTGTGTCCCATCCATTGAGGTTTGGCTCAGAAAACTAGGTTTCTGGTGTCCACACATGTGATGTGCTGGTGTCTGACAGGTCACTGAGGTCAGCTCCACATCCGCTGAGATCACATCCTGAGAAAATAAAATTAACAATATTAATCAAGATGTAAATTGTAATTCTTAGCTTGATGCATTAGGTGATGTCTAAACTGTACAGAAAAGAAAAACTAAGTTTAGTTGTATTTGAAGAAGACAGTTTCAGAGTCTCAACTTGACACCACCACAAAACTTTATTGCAGCTTCAACATAATTGTTAGTCAACTCAACTGAACTTTACACCGCAGCGAATTTTCATGTCACACTTTCTCTCACTGACAGCATTCAATCTTTCGCGCAAAACATGAAAAACATCAAAGTTGAAGAAGATTTATTGAGCATTAAACACATTTGCAGAAACATCGATCTTTTGTCAACAACATGAAACAAGTTTGGATTGTGTGAGTTAACAGTGTGAGGAGAAAGAGGCTCTGATTTGAGGTAGGGTAGTGAAATCCGCGTACTCAGCACCTGCGTACTGTTGACCCTACACAGATACCCAACACCCCCTGCGAGAGCATTCCAAACTGCTGAGCAGCGGTTGAGAGACAACGGCATTCTAAAAATAGCTTGAGCGAGAGGGGTGCCGCAACAGTGGACTAGCCCAGTAAGCCTACTCGGCGATGACCGACATTTTTCCAGCTTGTGATCATTGACTGCTTTTTGTAATTTTTCATTTGAATCTCACGGAATCACGTACAGAAAGTTTATCGCTAAAGCATCTAGGTATTGCTGGAATAAATCAAAACGTCATTGCTTTGCAAAAAGCCTGACCAAACCAACTGTGAAGCAGTTGAAATGACCATTGCAGCACGCAAGCAGACGCTCCATACTGTCGGTCATTGATCGTAAACTGACTGAAAAATTTTGATGGGGTACCTCAGGAAAATGCACGGTGCAGCGTCATATTTAACACACATAGGAAACCAAATACACCATTTAAAAGAGGAAATCTTGAGGAATTTAAATATGCACGTTCGAATTTGATCAGATTAGATTAACTGAGCAAATTTTTAAGAAGAAAAGGATCGCATTCAAACTTACCTCAATAGCGCGGGATTGCAGATAGACAGGAAGTTCGAACAAACACCGAACGAAAGAGCAATCTTTGCTCTCATTGGTTGCCAAGTATGAAAGCTATCCAATCAGAAAGAGCGATGCACGAGAGATTTAAAAATAGTAACCCGATGTGGAAAACGCGGCTGTGCCCGTGCCACTCTGCGAGAAACACCCGATTTTCACAAACAACTTGTATTTTCGCAAAAAGTTCAAAACACACAAAATTCAAACTCTGTACACATATTCTTCAAACCTTTATTAAGGCCAGACATGGCAGCTAATGTTGGACCAAGTTTGCTGTCATTTGTTTTGTATCTCTTTTTAGTCAACAAATGTATACTGATGTAGGAGCTAAAAAATGATAATGCCTGATAATATATGTCATCAGTTTCCATGGCAACGATCCAAAATGGCCGCCAAACAAAAAACATCAAAAGCCTATAACTTCTATTCTATCAAACTGATTCCAATTTTGTTTCTTGCAATTGGTTTAATTCCTCAATGGTCACATATTTACGTTGTTTCAATGCATTTGGATTGTTATGGATTTTTATTTATTTATTTTTATAAAAAGGCCTACACGGGTGTGTGTTTTAACCGCCTGATTATGATTTATGAAGAAACTACATGGTTTAAGTCAATGAGCAAACGTAATTATCTTCAAAAATATCCAAACTAGCAGTGTGCCAAAGTAGAAGTATTTATCTTCAAAACTTACTGAGCCTTAGGGATTTGAAGACACCAAGACGCACACATAGCACAAAATGCAGAAAAAGGGGAAGAAAGAAGGCTAAAACAACACTTACAGATTGATGGTCCCTGCTCCATGCAGACAGCAAAATCCAGTGTGATTTTTCACAAGTATACATATGCAGCACACAGAAGTAAAAATATTCCATTTGAAGTCACATTGATGAAATATATTTCACCTAATAATATATACGTTATTGCTGAGAGCAACCGGCGAACTCGAAGTCGAAGTTCGACTTGAAGCCGATATTCGTAACACTGACTCATTCAACCCTTCAGTCTTGGCCTTTTTTACAAGTATACATATGCAGCAGACAGAAGTAAAAATATTCCATTTGAAGTCACATTGATGAAATATATTTCACCTAATAATATATATGTTATTGCAGAGAGCAACCGGCGAACTCGAAGTTCAACTCGAACTAGTCGAAGCCGATATTTGTAACACTGACTCATTCAACCCTTCAGTCTTGGCCTTTTTAGCAGCAGCTGCTTGCTTTGCTTGCAGGCGACGCTTTTGTTTCTGTGGACGAGGCATTCTCTTTGCTCAACACAATTGTAACAGTAATCAATTTCGAGAAATAGCCTTGAAATATGATGAACAGTCAAAAGTCGCATGGAACAATGCAGCCATATTGTTTACAACCGCGGTGCATTGTGGGCAGGCCGAGTGAATCGACAAGGTGTTTGCTGTGCTCTGATTGGCTAAACTTTGACCCAGACGCTAACGCTATCAATGAAATAGTAATGCGTAGCCTTATATGGAAATCTATCGCAAACATTGCCGCTCATTCAAATGCTGGTGACCAATCGCAGTGAAGTCTATTTTTGTCGACAGTGCAGGGCAACACAGCTTCGAAACGTGAGCTATCTGGTGGTACCAAACATCGCATATTTCCCAAAGCGTTGCTATGCGTTTGAGGGCTTTAAAAATGGCCATGTTTCAGAATCCTTAGCATAAATATCGAAGCCCACGCTTTTGTAATAATGTTTTAACGACTTTTGCCTATTTTTTTTACAAGATGTTATTGTTGGAGTCGATAGATTAGATGTTGAGGAAGCAAATTCTGCAAAAATCCGAAAATCACTTTTTTGGTCTAAAACAGCTGCCGTGTCTGGCCTTAACAACTTTCATTCATATAATTAAATATAACATTTTGCGGATTGACCACAATTAGCCTTGAAAGTGAAGTGGTAGTGTACTGTGCAGTTTGGCTAATAGCGCAAAGAGGGCGTTGGCATAACTAACCACAGTCACGTCATCTGCACAGGCACCACAGTCATGTCATCTGCACAGGCACTACAGTCACATCATCTGCACAGGCACCCTGTCAATTAAGGTTATCACGTGCACCTTTAGGCCAGTCATCAATTAAAAAACACCAACACAAACACATACACAATGAATCACTGTACATGGGCAAAGCATGTGACCACTACCATGAGATATTTGTATTCATTTGAAATCTATTTGAAAAATAAATGCACATATTTCAATGAGGAATCCACTACTGGAGTACAATCTGGCATACAAAATAATCTTGCCCCTACAAAAAAAAGAGAAAAAAAGGAATGCCCCATAAATCATTACTACATAATCATGTAAGCAAACTGAAATTCCCACGTACCTTCTGGATTTCCCTGATCCAGCGGTTGACACCACTCTGGAGGTTGTTGAGGAACTGCGGGTCCTCCACGCGGTCCCCAAAGTCCTCCACCTTGGTCTTGCGATTCTCCTCACTGCACTTCTTGATGACACTCTGCACCACAGGGTTGATGGGCAGGGTGATCTCTGGGATGTCGATGTTCTGCTGCAGGTGGAGCAGTCCCATTTCCAACTCTGCTATCTTTTTCTCCACTGTTGGGGCCATCTTGTCCCCATCCCTGCAAACATGATTGAATGAATGAATGAATGAATGAATGAATGAATGAATGAATGAATGAATGAATGAATGAATGAATAAATGAATGCATGTGTGAAAGAATAAGTAACTCAAACAATGGATGAATGCATGAATGGACAGCCAGATGAATAACCTAATGCACAAATGAATGAATGAAGAATGAATGAATGAATGAATGAATGAATGAATGAATGAATGAATGAATGAATGAATGAATGAATGAATGAATGAATGAATGAATGAATGAATGAATGAATGAAAAGATGGACTGATCACTAGCCATTTAAGGGCAAGACGCTAAACTACAAACAACTTATTGGAACCTAGCAGTGCATAGCCATATGTAAAGACATAAGCATACATGTATGTAAAAAATTCTGGGGCAGAGTATTAAGTAAAGATTTTAGACTAGCATTTCAACAATTGCTCAGGTGGAATAGAAATTAAATAATAATAATTTGAAAAAGACAAATGTGATGATAATGAGAAACCCTTTACCAAATAAAAACCAGAGAACTACAAACTTATATACACATTTTGAAACATCAGGAGGAATGAACAATTCAGACAATCTCATTAGAAAAGCCTGATTATTCACACCATGCAATTCCACTGACTTGACCAACAACATAATCACCCAGCAGTGGTTAACAACTCCTTGCCTTTCTCATTCTCAAAGACAAATGACTCACCTCTCAGCCTTCCCCGTTTCCTTGATGTAGGACTTAAAGTAGGGGGCCACAGCATTGGCAACATAGGCATGGAGAGTCTCATAGGGTGAGCCCTCACTGAAGTTCATCACCCGAAGCTGGGAAGGAAAACTCTTGTCTGCCTCCACAATGGGCCCCCTCTTGATGAAGACAATGCTGCAGAAAAAAAAGGTAAAGGCAAAAGTATAGTTTTATACAGGGACTTACCACCCACATCTGGGTCTCACACTGCATTACAATTTACCCCCTGATCACTGGGCTGCTTATCAATCCTTCTCGGCCACCTAATAGCAAATACAGTGACAGACAATTAATTAAGACACAATCAGGAATCAGCTCCAACTTCACTCCCTGGGGGAAGATTCCAGCCTGATGCTGTCGCATGACTGCATACAAGGATTACTCCCACAACACTGTGCCATCACTGCCCTCTCACCAACCCAGTTTTATTCCTTGGTGGGAGGAGCATTGAGAGTTAAGCATCTTGCTCACGGATGCAACTCTGGGAACTGTGCAGCTTCAAATGCCACACCTACTAGCTGCAGGGGAATACAGGTCAACATAGCTAACAACTTGGCCACAGAGCCCCACAAAGCAAGAGATAAAGAATCCTGTAATTGGGATTCAGTCAAGATTATTGTGGCATGTCCAGCACAAATGGCTCTGCATGCCTTACAGAGCTTTTAAATAAAACTCGTAACATGGTTGAAAAGCTGTAACATCCAAACAATTATAATGAATTATCAAATTACATGACATTTTCACCTTCATGCATGCAACATCCTGTTCAATAGTGAAAAGGTTGAGAAAGGAGTCAGACCTGATCATCTTGGAGCTGGTGAAATGCACCTCCTGGCAGATGGTGTACACAGCAGCCAACTCAGCATCTCCACTGGCCTCCGTGTCCTCAGACTCATCTGAATCAAGATTGCAAGGGATGTGAGCTTCAGACAAGTCAGCTAGGACAGCTGTTGGGTCTTTTGCCTGGGTTCATTCAAGAATCCTTAGCCATTTTCATGTAGCCAAAGGTGTCCATTCCACTCACAACACCCCCCGCCCCACCCCAGTCCTCCCTCCCCAACCCTTGCACATACCAATTTACAAGTATGGTTGGAAATGCTTCCCATATCAACATAATTTATACATCTCAGTCAATAAGAAAATTAAGATACACACACACACATATATATGTATGGAAATTGTGATTTGGTTTTGTTTGTGCCTCCGCCCCCTCCCCCCCCCCCCCCCCTATCTATTCTAATCTAATCACTAATTCATCCGGGGGGGATTTACTGTGTTCGGAACTAAATTTTTTATGGTAACAGGAAAAAAAAAAGGTAGGCATGAACTTTTTTCCTCTCTAATTTTTGTTTATGGGGAGGTCAATTTTCTCAAGTTTCTCTTTCACTGAATTAAAAAAACAACATAAAATGATAAATAGTGGATTCCTCAAGTGCTTGTAGTCGTACAACAGGGAAGATGGGATGGCATGCAGTGTCAAGTTCTTTTTTTCTTTCTTCTTTTACATTGCGCGATCACAAAAAAGGTTTGGGTCGGCAGGAAAAAAATAGAATCGGTCGGGTTACCGCAACCACAACCCCACCCCAGTAATGACTAAAATTTAGCAGATGCCAAGATGTGTGCATTGTAAAATTGTATTGCAGTCAACTTCCCCGTTAATTGTCTCAATGCACACATTTTACTTAAATGACGACCTCGTTTGTTACAATGATTGAAGTTGTTGTTTTGCGACTACATTAGCCATTTCCTGTTTCATCTGATATGCCGGGTACGGATCGAGTCAAGTGAGGTCTGAGGACAAAGTTGAAAGTCTATATTCGGGGCTCGAGGGTTTACAAAGGTATAAGTGTTCTATTCGACAGCCCATCACTACAAAAAACTTTTATTCCAATCAAATACCTGACTCATGCTGTCACAACTGTTGTAATATGTTCAAAATCGATGTGAAGGTATTTATGCAGCAGGTGCTTTGCATGCGAACATGACTCACAGCAGACAGCGCGACACATCCGGGCAACTGCTGATGCACACCCAAATCGTTAAATGATAAATCCATGCAAAAGACTTATTCACGTCTGTCAAATTTAATCATAGAGATTCGACGCAATATTTTACCTTTAGGAGATGTTCGGATCACAAGAAGCGCTGGAAGTTGCGGGTCGCTCAGGAATTTTTTCATGCAATCAACATGTTTCTTGTCTGCCAAGGCCGTTTCGAGCGCGGTCAAGTTCGGGTCTTCGTCATCCAACAAAACTGGCACAACGCGTCTAAGATAGGCAACAAATGGAGGAATTTCGGCTATAGCTTGAGCCACTACTGCTGGCTGAGCTGCCTGAGCTTCCTGCTCAGGATTTTCAGCCATGGCTGCGTCTCGAAAATGAACTAGCTGTCCAGTCCACCCACCAGCGACATACCGAGTCTGCCGATGTTGCAGCAGGCGCCTGCAGGCGACGTCACTTCCTGATGATAATGACGTCGAGTTACGTCCCTTACACTGTACTGTAGATCTATTGCAGTTGAGGTTGAGAGAAGATCAGTCATCGAGATTATCTGAACCTGCATCGAATACAAACGTGCGCTGGTTGGAGGGTAGGGGTAGGGGGTGAGGTGGGGTTGTGAAAATTTGGGGTGGGAAGAGAGAGAGAGAGAGAGAGAGAGAGAGAGAGAGAGAGAGAGAGAGAGAGAGAGAGAGAGAGAGAGAGAGAGAGAGAGAACGAACGAACGAACGAACGAACGAATTTTATTTTACAAGGGTAGTGAATTAGGCAGTAGTGCCTTTCTTACATTCAGCCCTTGAGGCAAAATATTCACATGTGGTGAGAGAGAGAGAGAGAGAGAGAGAGAGAGAGAGAGAGAGAGAGAGAGAGAGAGAGAGAGAGAGAGAGAGAGAGAGAGAGAGGGGGGGGGGGGTAGCTGGGGAAAGGGGAGGAAGGATCGAAGAGAGTAAGAGGGTTGGTGGGTTGGATAGAGAGGGTGGGGGAGAGGGTGGGGGAGAGGGAGGGAGGGAGGGGGGAGAGAGAGAGAGAGAGAGAGAGAGAGAGAGAGAGAGAGAGAGAGAGAGAGAGAGAGAGAGAGAGAGAGAGAGAGAGAGAGAGAGAGAGAGAGAGAGAGAGAGAGAGAGAGAGAGAGAGTCAGTATAATTATCGCAAGAATTATACATGTACAATTTCTTAAACATACTAAAAATGGGTAGATAGTGTACCAGAGAAGCAAAATTTAAATATGGAACTTGAATCAACTACAATGACATATACATAAAAAAACAATTTTCTAAACATCCAAATGTTAAAAACAAATAACATACATGTAGGCCATAGCCTCTTGGTGTACACTCCCTCCCCTACTCCCCCACCCCC